>PVJS01039539.1:0-18841 GCA_004027185.1 Glis glis
CCTCCCAAAGTACTGGGATTACAAGCGTGCACCACCACGCCCGGCTTATTTTTTGTTTTTTTTTTTCTTGCAGTACTGGGGATTGAACTCTGGGGCACTCTACCTCCAAGCTACACCCCCAGCCCTATTTTTTTTTTCTTTATTTTGAAACAGGGTCTCACTAAGTTGCGGAGGGCCTCACTAAGTAGCTGAGACTGGCGGAGAACCTGTGATCCTCCAGTCTCAGCCTGCCAAGAAATGGGATTACAAGCGTGCGCCACCACATCCGACTTCAGCACTTTATCTTCAGAGCAGAAGAATGATGTTCCGCTATTCTAACTAACCAAAATTTGAAACAAATTCTAATTCTACAAACAAATACCTAAGAGCAAATAATTTAGTGAGTACAGTGCTAGGAATGAAGAAAATAAAGCTGAAATTTCTAAAGAATCAAATTAAATTTTAATGTCTCCTAGGGGATTAGAAAGAGAAGTGGGAAGAGATTTGATGTTCATGCACTAGATTTATTTTAATGGTAAAATAACTGACAGTCTTTGGTAAGCTACAAGATAATATTGCCTCCATTTCTCCACTAACTCTACATGTACACAAAGCTACCAATTCAAAGGAACAAAAACTGTCATTAGAAAAGTATGAATATGACTTCTGAAACCCAGGCATACAACCGAACTTACCATAAAATAAGCAGTCTGCTTGAGTAGGGACAATTTCTTACAGAGTTCTGTTGTTGTTTTTCTTGTTTTTTTGTTCCTAAACCTACGAAATTCTGGTTCCTGCTTTAATCGCTTATAAGTCATTCAATGCCATATTTTAAACCCTATGGATGGGCATCATCTTTCCAAAAAAGAAGGCAAGGGGAGTAAACAGTTACAAAGAAACCAAATCCCGAAGCATTCTTGGTGCCTACTTATATATTCCAACAGTAACACAAAGTTCCTAAACTATAATGTTTCTAAACCTGATTACACAGATTCCTGCTAACCTCCTGAAAGACACGTTCTTCCATACCAAGCTAATATTAACATTAAAAAGTTGCTGACAATTTAAAACTGTAGCACTGAAAGCAAAGATATTCTAAAATTATCTCAAGAAAGTGCTTTCGGCCCTCCGCAACTTGGTGAGACCCTGTTTCAAAATAAAGAATTAAAAAATAGGGCTGGGGGTGTAGCTCGGAGATTAGAATGCCCCTAGGTTCAATCCCTAGTACCGCAAAAAAATAAAAAAAAAAGAAAGTGCTTTCGGAGTCGTCAGATTTCTTAAGTGAAACCAACTACCGCCAGCCTACCATACCAGGAGTCCCACCCAGCATGTCTGGCAGAGCAGACGAAGAAAACACATCGCCTCCTGAAATTATCAGCAAAACACTCACACCTTCCCAGGAGGGTGAAAAACAGCCTGCCTGCGAAACCATTCATCTTTTTAAAGGGGGTACTAGGGCTCGGGGAACGGGGATGGCCAGTGCTGTCTAAATGTCAAGAACCCTGAGGGTCTGGTCCCCCGGGGACACTCGCGGCGCAGCCCACAGGCCCGGGAGGCTCGAGGACCCGGCCGCGCGGCCCGGGACCGCGGAGGAGCTGCGCAGCCCGCAGAACCCGCCCGCCGCCGCCGCTCACCGAAGCCGAGCAGGCACATCAGCAGCAGCACCACCAGCCGGTGCGCCAGGCGGCTGGGATCGCAGAGAGCCGGCAGCGCCCGGGGGGCGTCCGGGCCGCCGCCCAGCAGCGCCCGCGCCTCCTCGTCCTCCTCCTCCATCAGCGCGGGCTGGCGGCGGCCGAGACAACTCCGCGACGGGATGGGAAGCGAGTCCGCGGCGCCGGCTGGGCTGCGGTCACGTGTTCGTGGCGCTCACGTGACGCTTGACAGGTGTCGCGTGGCAGCGACCACGTGACGCCGGACAGCTCTCGCGAGGATGCGCTCACGAGACGCCTGGCAGCTGTCTCCCGGACGCTCTCACGCGACACGCGGCAGCTCTCGCGAGAACGTGCTCGGCGCCGCCGGGGTGTGCCGTGTGGGTGTTCCACTCTGGGTGGCCAGTCCGGGTTGGTGGGCGTTTAGATGGTGTCCACTGTTTATCGCTGTACACAGTGAGGCAGGGAGTCGCCCAGACTATGATCAGGCACACGTGTTCACCTGGCCTACTGGATAAACTCCTAACAACGAAAGGAATGTTTTTAATTTTTGTTAGTGCCTAAATGTCCTTTTAAAAGTTATTTCTGTTTCCACTTCTGCAGGCAGGACAGGTAAAGAACCTGGCAGCGTGGTGTTGGGCTTCTGGTCTTGGAAAGCCAGTCAGTGAGGTTGGCTCTGCAGGTGACTCGCGGTTGGCATTTCTATCATGTTGACGGAGGTCTACTATGATTAGTAGCCATTTACTTCTTCCTAGGAACTTCTCTTCATGACCTTTACTCGTTTTTTTTTTTTTATGAGTTATTGAGGGTTTTTTTTTTTCTGATTGACGAAATTGACTCTGTTGCTGGTGTGAGTTGCAACTTCGTTTTTCTGCTTATGGTATTTTTTCACATCGTTTTTAAGTGACAAATTTATCACTTTTTCATAACTTAAGGAGTTTGCTTACAAGATTTTCAGCAGTCTTAAACCTGGCCCAGGTGGCACCTCTATTACTAGCTATGGATGGCTGAAGCAGGAAGATCACTTGCTCGAGCCCTGGAGTTCAGGGCCACCCTGGCCAACAGAGTGAAGCCCTGGCTCTTAACATACATATATTTTCCAGCAACCTCAACTGTTTATCTTTCCACAGTTGGATTTCTATGATATATTGTACACAAGGCAATCAAGGAAAATATAAATTTAAGCAATCAAAGTATATAGCCCACATATTTATGATTTACATATTGAAGAGGAAAAAGACAAAAGACTGAGGAAATATTTTAAGGAAAATTTAACCTGCTGTAGGAACGGGAAGTAAATTTAAGTGCTCCGCGCGCGCGCGCGCGCGCGCGTGTGTGTGTGTGTGTGTGTGTGTGTGTGTTTACTAGGGATTGAACCCAGGATCATGCTGCCTCTAAACTACACCCCCAGCCAGAGTCTCACTAAGTTGCTGAGGGCCTTGCTAAGTTCCTTAGGCTGGCCTCAAACCAGTGATCCTCCTGTCTCAACCTCCCAAGTACTGGATTTACAGGTGTGCCCCATCACACCTGGCTTCATTTGGGTTTTGGATTTACTGTCGCAGCACCCAGTTCATCCTTGTTGCTGACTGAAAGTTTAAATATTTTCCTCTACTAGCTGGCATGATGTTCAACTCCAGCAGTGGCTGGCACAGGAGAGATGCCCCCAGAGGAAGGTTCCACCCCCAGTGGCAAGACACCTGCAGTGCAAAGCTGGGGCTTCCAGGCCAGCTCCCTGCAGCTCAGGGGGCTGCTTCTGCCCCAGCTGCTATATGTTCCTAAGTGGAAAAATTGTGAGAGTCTCACAGCTTAGTAGAATAAATAAACATAAAATTAGTACTATAAAAAATATAGAGAAATCCGAAATGAGGAAAGAGACAGGATGAGAAACAGAACAATAAACACTGAGCCCTTTGGAATGACAGCAGTGGGAAGGAAATAGGAGCCGGCCTCTGTAGAAGCAGAGTTTGCAGTTTGGAAACCAGTAGGGTTTTTCCACCTGGTGCCATCCTCAGAACAAAGAGGAGCTGTTAGAAATGAGGCAGAGATTAAAATCCAACACACACCATGTCATGATCAGCAGAAAGTCCTAGAATGAAGAAACTTGCTGAACTGGCCCACTACCATCTACTCAAGCAGTGCCTATCTGTGAATACAGCAACGTGGCAGGGTCACACATGGCCCAGTCCATCCATCCAGGCCCAGATGCACACGGTTATCATCTGCTTTGACCGCTATATACATTTATACATTAAGAGAAGCAGCCTGCCCCAAATAGAAGGCATTAGTGAGTGTGCCAGGAGAGCTGGGTATCCTGCCTGGTTTGAAATGCCTTTCCTACCACCTCCACCATTCCTGACCCACCCCAAATTTCAAGCATTTAAAATTTAAATGATGCCCTGCACGAGGTCAAAAACAGCATTGACCTGCTGTCAGTTGTTAAAAAGTATCTCTCTCTGGCTAATAATACATCCTGAGAATTACTCCATATTAGTTCACATAGATCTCCCTCATTCTTATCAGTTCATATCAGTCTTCCTTATTCTGATATTTGCATAATATCATATTGTGTGTATAGTTTATTCAACCACTCTCTTAAATTTGGTTATTTAGTAAATTTCCAGTATTTCTGTGGGGGGAGGGGTACTGGAAATTGAACCCAGGGGCATTCTACCTCTGAGCTACACCCCCAGCCCTGTTTTTTTCTTTTATTTTGAAACAAGGCCTCACTAAGTAGCTGAGACTGGCCGTGAACCTGTGATCCTCCTGTCTCAGACTCCCAAATACTGGTATTGCAAGCGTGTGCTATCATGCCCAGCTAAATCTCCAGTATTTTGATTACAAATGATGCTGCACTAAGTCTGGTGTGTAATATTGTAATCTTGTGTATAATAAGTCATCCTGTGTGTTATATTGTTGGAAGAATTCTTTAGGCTAAAGTGGGGTCACTGAGTCAAAGGTAAATCCATAGATGGCTTTGTTAGGTCCTGCCAAATTTCCTTTTAGAGGAGTTGTAGCATTTTGCATTATGAAAATCTATTTTTCTACACCCTACCAAAAGCTTTTGAATTTTTGCCAATCTGAACTGGCTTATGTGGTATGGATTTCCAGAAATAGTACATACAAATGTCTACAGTAATGGATATAAATTTTTAAAAGTAGAAATCATTTGCTGTTGCATAGATGCATTCAGAGGTTTAGAGGATCTGTCCAGAATGTTCTCTGACTTAGCACCGGGGTCACAGCTCTCTACAAAGCCACTAATGGTGTTTGACCAGTGGATGTCACCCTAGGGCTACTTTAAGATATATATTCCAGCACATCCTTCTGTTTGTATATTTTAGGACAATAACTCTAAACACCACCCTCTGTGTTCATTAGTTAAGTAGACAGGACTTTCCAAGGGTCAGGCTCCTTTTTAAAAGCCCAAGACTAATGCTTAACAGGAGAAAGATTCTTAAAGGACTAAAGAAACCAGTTAGTATGTTCTGATTTCAACAGTGTGTGATGGTTTTGATCTGAAAGCAAAAATTAACTAAAGTAAGAATACAATTCATGGCAATGGAAAGGAAAACATACCACACGGCTCTTCAATATAAGTAAATATGAACAGCTACAACATTTCTGTCCTCTGATGTGAGGTCTACACAGGTCCACACTTCAACAGACCTCTCTCCAGCTGAGGTAATGGGTTGTCACCTGGAACAGTCTCCATCACGACTTACAAACATCTGGACTCTCACAATCCCTCTCCTAACCCTACCGTCAAAGAACTGATCTTCCAAGGAATTCCTAAAGCACTGATGCATTAAGAGGAAAAGATGAAGATGCTCAGCCGGGCGTGGTGGCGCACGCTTGTAATCCCAGTACTTTGGGAGGCAGAGACCGGAGGATCCAGGTTCGCGGCCAGCCTCAGCGCTCTCTCTCTCTCTCTCTCTCTCTCTCTCTCTCTCTCTACCTAGTGAGGCCCTCCACAACTTCATGAGACCCGATTTCAAAATAAAGTATAAAAAATTAGGGCTGGGGGTGTATCGCGGAGGTAGAACGCCCCTGAGTTCAATCCCGGGTACCGCAAAAAAAAAAAAAAAAAGATGAAGATGCTCTTAAAGACCAGAGAATCCCTTAATTAATCACTTCGTAGATTAAAGGGAAAGGGAAATCTTAGCAATTCTAGGATATTAAACTATACGTCTTTAATTATTGTTATTTCGAAAAGCAGGTAATTTTCATATCAAAAAGAAAGAAAAGGTTAAGTTCACAAATTACAGGGGGTTTGTTTGTCAATATCAGGCATGGCATTTGTTAGTAAAATTAAGTCATATGGATGAGATTTTTCAACAGATGTTTTATCAGTAGAGTCGCAGCAGAAAAAAACGTGTGGATATATCAAAAAAAAGATTTTTAGGCCAGGAGCACACCTATCATCCCAGCTACTTGGGAGACTGAGGCAGGAGGGTGGCAGGTTCTAGGCCAGCCTCAGCAATATAGCAAGATTCTATCTCAAAATAAATAAAAAGAGCTGGGGGCACAGCTCAATGGTAGAGTGTCCCTGGGTTCCATCCCCAGTACTGGGGGGGGGGGTCCAGATTCCTAATAAAGACCACTAAACACTAGTGGAGAATAACCAAACTCCCTACTCTGAATACGCTCAAATTTTAGTAAACATAAGCAAGATTAATACAACTGATGAAGAATACCTAAGTCCTGTCCTGCTGACAGCCCGCGGCCAAGTGTGGCTGAAAGATCCTTTGGCTCCTCCCTGCACTCCAATCGCCTCTGAGGGTCTGGCAGCCCCCACTCCCCTTGCCCTTGTGGGGCAGCCCTGAGCTCGCTCCAAGGTGCTCAGGAGGCAGCTCCTGAAAGTGCCTCCTCCCTGTACCAGGCTCCCTAAATCCCCACTGCACTGCTTATCGCTTATAACCACAGGACTGGCCAGACTCGGGGGGGGGGGGGGGGGCTGCGGCTTTTGTGTGTGTTTTAATTTGAGCATTCTTAATTTTCAGGCCTTGGCCTCTCTGTTACAAACAGAGGGATTCTAAAGTCTTCTCTATAAATCCTGGACTATTTTAAAGGAGAATCTAAGTTGTATGGATGGTGGAGGCAACATTGAACTTGGAAGAGTTACCTCGTCATTACCGCCAGGCTCACTAAGTTTTCCCTGCTCTCTGGATGTAGGAGCTGCTCCGATAGGTCACTTATAACTGCTTGACAGGAAGAGTATTTTCAAAAGCTCAAATTGAAAATCAGTTCACAAGTCCTGAAGGATCTATTGCTATTATGGCCTGCTACTGTCTTGCAATGAGCAGGCTGAAGCAATTATATACTGTGCAGATACATGATTGTATACTAACTGCACACAGTTGGCAATAATAGTTAACACTGCTGAGTGCCTGTCGTGTGCCAGGCAGCACTGTTTTAAGCACTTTGCCCATATTATATGATTTAATCCTCATAGCAGCACTGGGAGGTAGATACTCTCTATACTTCCATGGGACAGATGATGAATTACTAACTACATAGGTAGTAAACGATAGAATGAGGAAACTGTGAGCCCAAGATTTCTGGGAAGTGTAGGACTGCTGCCAAGAGCGGGCTAGGCGGGTCACCCCAGGGCCCACACAGCACCCGGCTATCATTCAGTATGCAGCCAGAGGGAGGAGTTTCCAGTTACGAAATGTAGTGGTTTCAAGTAATAACTAATTGAGACTATATAGAGGGAAACACTTTATAACTGTGGAATCCCTGTGAAAATGTAAGAGATTATTACAATATTGATGCTCCAAGTTCCAACAATAGCCCACTAACTTGGAAAGGAGAAACATGATACATAATTATATACTAACAGCACAGTTTGGAGCAACTCTACTCCCCACCAGTGTCTAGCCAACAACGTCTCATGTAACCTCCAAAGTGAGGTTCCTACCATGAAGGAACAGGGCTTATGTCCCCTCACCCATCTCCAGGTGAGGAAGCCGTGGCTACCCTGACCTTCTAGTCAAGAAATGGAGAGAAAGAAGTCAGAAGCATTGACTCATGAGGAACACAGGCAAGGAGAGGCAGCTTGTTCATCCTGTCCCCTAAGGAAGAATGGCTCCCATGTCTCCCTGAGGCTGCTGACCTCTGCTGCCCTGTCCACGGCCGGCCGGCTCTAGCCTGCCTCCACCATTAACTTCTGCATCACCACGGACAAACCACCTCCCTGACTGTAACTCCCTAATTTATAAAATGAAAGCATTTAACCCCGTATCTATGATTCCTTCCAGTTTTAAAATTGTATGACCCAGACAGGTATAGTGGCGCATGCCTGTAATCCCAGTACTTGGGAGGCTGAGATAGGAGGATTGCAACTTCAAAACAAGCCTCAGCAACTTAGTGAGACCCTCAACAACTTAGCAAAACCCTATTAAAAAAATAAAATAGAACTTGGAGTGTAGCTCAGAGGTAGAAAGCCCCTAGGTTCAATTACCAGTACCACAAAGAAAAAAGAAAAAGAATTTTATAACCCAAAGGCAGTGGTTGCCTGTGCGCACATAGTTCTAAGCAACAGCCCTGATACGTGTGTGCGTGTTTAGTTTCAAAGTGCTACACAGCCACTAAAAGAACAGTCCTCTATTGTACTGACCAATCACATATAAAAAGGGAATTTTAAAGAATGAAATTTTAAAATGAAATAAGTAATATTTAAAACATCTCATTAATTGGGGTATTCCATATATCATCATCAATATCTCAAGCCACAGTATAGACTTTGCCCATAATGACAGAAAATATAATTCCATTTTTCATAGAGTATTTTTTTAAATTTTGAAACAGGGTCTTGCTAAGATGCTGAGGCTGGCCTCCAACCTGCAATCCTCCTGTCTCAGCCTCCCAAGTACTGGGATTACAGGTGTGTGCCACCATGCCCAGCTTGGTCTGTGAAGATTTTGTTTTCACATGAATTTTGGGCTTACTGTGCATACATAGGGTAAACTGAATAAATGTTTATAATATAAAACACACAAATTCTATAATGCAAAATGAAAACAATCATTGTCCAAATTTTTTCATCATTTTCCCCCAAATATTTAGCTAAGACATCTCTTAAGTCAGCATCAGGGAAACAGGGTGGTTTTTTAATTATACTGCCAACTACCTCACAGATGAACAAAGTATACTTTTGTACAAACGTGCTCTACCATTGTCTGAAAATAAAAATTTCTCACTCGTTGACATGAACTCGTAATTATAAGTAATGTTCTCCTGTTATAAACTTACTTTGAATTTAGACTCCCTATTTGATTTATATTGTAATTTTTAAATTAGGTGAATTATGCCACCCTAGTTGTAACTACCCTAATGAAGCAAGCATGAGTCAGTCCCCACAAATCTAAACTGACTTCAAGGAAATTATGCAGAGTGAAGAGAAAGCCAAGCTCAAAAGGTTGCAAACTGTATGATTCCAGTTATAACGCATTCCTGAAATCACAAAGTTATAGAGATGGAAAATAGATTAGTGGTTTGCCAGGGTTGAAGAGCAGGGGTTGTGAGTGGACTTTAAAAAAGAAAATGAACAGAATATGATTATTAATCGAGAATGTACAGAGATGAAATCCTATATTTCATTTATTTTTAAACATTTATCATTATACATTAGATCTTTTCCATTTTCAACCACAAACAGCTTTCACCTTGGCAGTGACCTTGCTGTGTAGGAAACATAATATCTTTAATACATGAGTTAAATCTAAGATGATGTTCAAATGAACTGCAGGTAACTGTTTATGTCAATAATAAATACAGTAGATTACTTTTAAAACCCATACTTTGGGTTTTTATTACAGATGCAATTGCTGCGATACCATAAATCAATGTGCTTAAAGTGCCATATGATGTCAAATGTTTAGCTTAACAGCATAAAATTGGGCAGAAACTGTAAGGCATGTTTTATAGGTGCTATAAAACCCTGGGCCTGGAGGTCCTGCTTTTTTGCATTACTCTGCTCCATCCAGTCCACTGGGAACTCTAGATAACCAGTGCACTTGGGAATCAAAAATTGGCTTTCAGAGTTTTGCTCACTTCAGCTAAGACCTGCAGGGACAGTGTCTACGGCTTCCTAACAGTGTGAGCAGGGGCAGGCTCTCGCAGGACAGAGATGCAACACCTGACGCCCCTTCTCATCTTCCTTTGTCATAACCAAGCTCCTGCACCTGGCCTTCCCACCATCCCCATGCAGGTCCCTTCACTGTTGGGTACAGAGAGAGGGTAGTTATTGTTTATATATTTTTTCTTTTTTTTTTTTTTTTGGTGTGGTACTAGGGATTGAACCCAGAGGCATTCTACCTCCAAACTACACCCCCAGCCCTTTTTACTTTTTTTTTTTTTTGAAACAGGGTCTTGCTAGGTTCCTGAGAGTCTTACCATATTGCTGAGACTGTCCTTGAACCTGCAATCCTCCTGTCTTAGCCTCGTAAGTACTGGGATTGCAGGCATGAGCCACTGCACCTAGTTCCTCAAAAACTCATGGCCCGAAATCAGGCCCCACTCCCATATGGAGCACCACAATCTCCCACCTTGACTGGCCAAAACACTTAGTCTTTCTCCAGATTCCTCAGGGACGCTGGGGGCCTCCTTCCTGGTGGCTGGCCTGCAGCTCCCACTTCCTGCTGCCCTTCTCTGGTCCCATCTGGTCCCTTCCCTTTCTCGGCTGGCTTGAATACAGCCTCTCAGGCCTGACAAGGCCCCACCCTGCCGTGTGGGAAGCACCGAGTGGTGGGGGGATGCACACAGGGCCCAGTCTTGCCCCTGTCCCTTGTCCCCACATCACTGCCCTCCATGTGGAGCGTGGTCCTTATTCCTCCACCACCAGACCCACCTCAACAAACTCGCCAGATGTGACAGACTCTCCCTGCAGGCTGGGGGTATCACTGAGGTGGAGGGCTGGGGCAACTGGAACAGAAAAGGCATACTGGGTGGTTCTTAGAAGTCCTGGCTGCCCCTGCCCTGCGGGCCTTCCCCTGGTGGCCCTGCCTCTTAGTCCTGCTGACTGGGACCCCCCCACACACACACACATCTCCTCACTGTCTCCTCTCCAGGGCTCTCATTCTCAAAGCTCAAAGCTCAGATTCATCTCATTATACAGAGTAGCTCAGTACTCTGGTGTCACCATCTCACCTTTTTGCCAGAAAGAACTAAAACAAAACAAAAATGCCAAGTTAGGCCCCCCAAGATGTTCCCAGAAGTTAAGAAAAAAAAGTTTAACAAGCTATGTCACATACCCCTGGGCAGATTATGCCCATCCCCCTAGGAGTGACGCTTTTCTCAGCAGGGAGACCAAGGACTTTCTCTGGACCTGCATGGCCTGCTCAGCACTGTGGCTCACTCTGGCCACTCATGCCAGCTGTGTGTTCCTGGACCCTGAGAACCTCACCCACACCATTCCTCAGGGCTCCGGCGCCGCGCGGCAGGTGCACTGGGGGCAGGGTGGGGGGCAGAGCTGAGCTATGCTAGGGAGCTTGGAGTGCTGCTGAGAAATGACGTGGACATTGGGAGCTGAAATCTGGCTTGTTTCCTTTGTAATGCCAGGAATAGTCCTTGGCGTATGCACGGATGTCTCAATTCAGACATTTAAAAAAAAAAAGGATTTTTGAGCATTTGGGGGGAAAACAATTTTTACAATTAAAGATTTCATATGTGGCCTAAAAAATTAAAAGAGAATCAAGTCGTCCAGAAAAGGGGGACATTGGTGTCCCATTATTGCTTCATGGCTAGTCAGGAGAACTTTGAGCCAAACACATAACGGGTAACAAATTCCATGCAATTTTCTTTGACTGAATAAAGAAAAACATTTTCTTGGGAAGTGAAAAGATAAGCTAATATATAAATATAAAGAGTAACATTTAGGAACTTGAGAATGCTCTTCACTGTCTGGGTGGGCAGCTCATTTTATATGGTCAGTGCCTGGAGGATAATGACACTTGGTCTGTTTGCTGGTGATTTACAGCCCTCTGCTGGTGGAAATGTAAGACTATGTGGTTAACAATCATGCTCTGCCTGGACCAGCAGGTAACAGACGGCTACAAATAAGACAAAGAGCCTTTCCTGGTGCCTGCAAGTATTGCTATTGAGCAACAAAGCATTGTTCTTATTAAAGCTGGCCTGCGGCCACTCCCTTACTCAGCACAAGGAAATCAGTTTACCTTCCCATAGTTCTACTGCTCATGGGGAAGCGAGTTGACTTCACCCAGCCCTGACGCAAAGGGTGTGGGGCAGAGCTCAGGCCTGTGCCCTGCTGCTCAGGGGAGCAGAAGAGCAGCAGCCAGTGTTTGTTGCAAGCATTGCGTCCTCAGCTCCAGGTCACCTAGCCTTCTGTTTCCACGACCTATGGGTCAGCTCCATTCAGGTAGCCTGAGTCGTCAAGCCAGAAACCTGCATCTTCATAAGCAAAATCATCTCCCCCACATCCACTGCCAATCCTCAAAATAACACATACCACATCAGAACTGAATGCCACAAGGTCGCCTTGGAAAGGTCAGCGGTTCTCAAGCCAGGAGAACTCGAACGCGTTGGACCCCTGGAAAGAATGTGTCACCCAGGGGAGCAGTTGGCTGGTCGCAGAACATAGGAAAGAGAAAAAGGAGACAGCAGAGGACCGAATCCTGTGAGAAAGACACAGGAAACCTTGTGAGAAACTTGGGTAAGAGCCAGGCATGGTGGCGCACGCTTGCAATTCCAGTATTTGGGAGGCTGAGACAGGAGGATCACAGGTTCAAGGCCAGACTTAGCAACCTAACAAGATCCTGTTTCAAAGTAAAAAATAAAAAGGACTGGTGGTGTATCTGAGAGGTAGAATGCCCCTGGGTTCAATCCCCAGTACTGAGAGACAGATAGAGATAGAGATAGAGATAGAGATAGAGATAGATAGATAGATAGATGATAGATAGATAGATAGATAGATAGAAAGGAAAGGAAATTTGAATATGAAAAGAAGACACAGAACAATTTCGAAAGGAACTTTTGGTCAATGAATGGAAGTGGGTAAAGTAGGAGCTGTTTGCATTTAATTATATCCTAAGTGGAAGCAGCCAGGAGAGAGTAGTTGAAATGTAAGGAAGAAAGCCGGGCGTGGTGGCGCACGCTTGTAATCCCAGTACTTGGGAGGCTGAGACCAGAGGATCCGGGTTCGCAGCCAGCCTCAGCTACTTAGTGAAGCCCTCCGCAACTTACTGAGACCCTGTTTCAAAATAAAGAATAAAAAATAGGGCTAGAGGTGTAGCTTGGAGGTAGAATACCCCTGGGTTCAATCCCCAGTACCGCAAAATAAATAAATAAATAAATAAATGTAAGGAAGAGGAGGAGAACTGGCATGGGTGGAGCCCAGGCCTAGGACACAGGCTGCAGAGTCTGCTCTCGGGGTCTTACTGCTGATGAACAAGCAGGGACTCAGGACTGGGGACCTGGGTCTAAAGGGTTTATTTGATAGACCTGTTCACCTGCTAGAGAAGAGTATGAGGAAAGAAAGGGAACCTGAGAGCCGGGTGGTTGTGATGAGAGCTAACTCTTCAAGTGACTTTCATCAGTTTTGGGGTGATTCCGGGTGTTGACAGGTCCCCAGGGGAACATCTGTGGGCTCAGAGACCTGGAGGGCAGGGAGGTGCACAATGAGTTCATAGATGTGAAGAGAGATTACCTTGAGTCTTACTCATGAGCAGAACATTGGTGAAGAATGCTTTCAGCTACAAGCAACAGAGATAGGGTTAGCAGTACCATACTCAGAGAGCAGGCATGGACCGCAGGAGGAGACAGGAGGTTCGGGCTGGTGCCACGGGTGAGGTCCTAGATGGCCTCCCACTCCACCAGCCAGGCACCTCCAGTGAAGATCACCCGGTTCCACCAGTGGCCCAGCCTAGACCCTGTGGCAACAGGCTGGAGGCTTCTCCAGGGAACTGAACTTGATTCATAGCAACTACCGGAGACTGGATTCAAAAGTGGGAATGTAGAGGAAACCCCAAGATGGCACAAACAGCAGAATAGACTTCCAGAAAGTCATAATTTATATCTTCAAAGAGACAAATAACTGCACCCATGAAAAACAACAGACAACTTATTGAACAAAAATGAGCTCTCAGTTAAAAAAAAAAGATAAAATTAGGAAAAATTTCAATAGAATGCAAGCATGCTCTATTGGGATAGTACAGGAGGATATACTCACCAGAATGAGTGAGCAAAGCAGAGAAAAGGAAGGCGTAGGAGTCAGGAAATGGATCTAAAAGAGGATCAGGAGGCCAGTGGACTCCAGGTGGAGTATGTTAAAAATAAAAGTCAGCCCATTACCTGGTGTGTTTAAACTATGAAGAGGAGATTAACAGCTCTGGTGAAGAGATGGAGGAAAATTCAGCATAGGTATAAGTCAAAACATAATATAATTTTCAACTTTTTCAACTCCAGGAAGAAATTTTTGTATAACAAAGGAGATATTATCAGTGTACACTGTATGCCTTAGATAGGAAAAATGTTTACAATACTCAGGACAGTGTTAACTTTGAATATCAATAAAACATAAAATTGTTATATAGTTACATTGGAAGAATGGAGGGAACAGGAGTGCTAGTCCTCAGGTTTTGGAGGAGGAAGTCAAGCGTTTACATTAACTCTGAAAAGCCCGCACGGAAGCGTTATGTGGACACATGGTGGACAGGCCAGAAGCAGCTGGGCCTGCTGAAAGAGAGTTTCGTTTCTCTCTGGAGAAGGCAGTGCGGAAATGGTCATCTGTCAGACCACAGGGGATTTTTCTGCTCAACAAACCCCAGACGTTTGTGATTCTTTCCCCCGGTTAACGGGTTCATCCAAAGTCCTCCCTGGACACTGGCCAAGCGTAAGCTCTACAAAACACATAAACAGGCACGGCGAACTTCTCATGAACTTGGTTTCATCTTTTCTCTTCTAAACCAAAAGTGTCATAACAACCAGGAAGGAGACAGAGCAGACACGCACATGAGAGGGGTCAGAGCCGAGGGTCTGCTCCCAGAGCCCCTGGCGTCGGCTTCCCGTAGCAGAACTGTGAGTGGCTGCTCTGCCAACCCCACATACTGAGCACTCCCGGCATGTCCAAGGGAATGAATGAATCACAAACAACCCGGTTACCTTCAGACATCGCAAAGCACACACCGGGCTCTAGCCCTTCTTTCTGAATCACCCAGAGATTAATGACCTGCTGTATTGTATGTTTTGTTATGTATGGACACCACTAATGTTCAAGGTTTACTCTCTGCTTCAAAAATATTACAGTTTGGTTGGGAAGTCAAAATGTGAATAAAGGAAAATTTAACTTGTAACCATAGACAGTCAGGCTGCAGGTGCCCAGGACAGAATTGCTGTGGGGCCTGGAGCAGCAGGCCCAGATTTCCCAATACTGGCTGCAAATTCCTCCAGTCCTTCCCACAAGCTGCAAGCATGCACAAGCGAGAAAGGACCCCACTCCTCCTGGCCAGCAGTACTGGTGTTGGATGGAGGGATGAGTCTCTCAGGACTTGCATTCTCAGTAGGACTCCAACGTAGCTTTCTTGCAGGCTGAGATTTCATTGACCACCAACTGTTTTTTTCTTTTGTGCTCTTCCTTTCCTAGGGTAACTGAAGCTAAGAGAATGTATGCAATGGGCCCAGGGTGACAGCAGCAGCAGTAGGATGTTACTCCAATTCTGGTCTAATCCCAAAGGACATATTCTCTCTGTTACACAGCATTTTGTGAGGCAGAAACCACAGCTGTGGTCATCTGCTCATGTTTTCCAAGAGCTGATCCTGCTTCATGGCTGCAGGCTTGCACTCTTCCACCCCATCCTGGTCACGTGGTGGGGGTTATCTAAGCATGTCATGCCCTTTCCAGACACACTGCCCACAAGGAGAAAAAAGCCTTCTTGTGATTGCATCAAAATGGAAAAAAGGGCTTTTTGAAATTCTTTTTTATCTTCCAGAGATATTCCCTCAAGGCAATCAGATTGGCTTACATTTCAAGGTAATTGTCAGGATAAGGAGTGGAGCACAGGAACACAACCAGAGAAATCCTGTGGACAGTGAAAGCCAGCTGCGCAACAGAGTGAGGATGCAAACCTTGTTGTGCCAAGTTTCAGAATAAACAACCTGCTTTCTCCCTGCAGAGTTGGCCTGAGGATCAAATACAAGCCTCTTAGGAGCTTAGTCCAGCGCCTGGCCGGCCCAGTGCTTACACACTGTTGCTGCCCATTACAGTCTTGCGTGTGTGTGTGTGTGTGTGTGTGTGTCGCTGGGGACTGAACTCAGGGGCATTCTATCTCTGAGCTACACCCTCAGACGTTTTTATTTTTTGTTTTAAACAGGGTCTCACTAGGTTGCTGAGAGTCTAAGTTGCTGAGGCTGGTCTTGAACCTGCAATCCTCCTATCTCAGCCTCCCAAGTACTGGGATTTACAGGAGTGCTCCACAATGCCTGGATAGTTTTGCTTTTTTGTGAACCTGCTTCCTGACCACACACTACCTGCCCAAGGGAGCACACTGTGTGTGCAGGATCATTACCATAGCTGGGGTTGGTATAAGCAAACAGGCCTGCCTGTCAGACAAAAAATAATTACCTTAAAGATCGATTTTATTGATAGAAATAATGTTGGTAAAAGTACCAAGTGTTGTTGGGAGCTGAAGGAGGAAGATTGGTTGGCAGGCAGGGACTGGGGCGAGCCATCTTGGAGGGATGGGACATCCCTAACCTGCCTGGTGGAAAGCTTTCGCCCATCTTCCTTCACGCCCTTAGAAAAATAAATGAGTCAAAAAGTAATTGGCCTCAGAGCTACGGTGGATTAAATTAAATGTACCCCCTCATTAAGGATTAAGCCAATGGTTTACACATTTAAGAAGACATGCCTTCAATTAAGAAGTCAAAGGGAGGAGCTGAGCATGGTGATACACACCTGTAATCCCAGTACTTGGGAGGCTGAGACAGGAGGATCACAGGTTCAAGACCAGCCTCACTTAACAAGACCCTCAGCAACTTAGTAAAACACTGTTTCAAAATAAAAAATAAAACAGGGCTCGTGGTGTAGCTTGAAGATAGAATGCCCCCAAGTTCAGTACTCAGTACCACAAGCAGAAGCAGAAGTCATCATCAAAGAGAGAGCTGAACTATGCGCAGTGGTTAGTGCCTGCCTCACATGCACCAGGCCCTGGGATCCACCCCCAGCACAGCAAGAAAACAAAATCAAAAGAAGATCTTATTTTACACATTAAAAACTTTACCCCACCCCAATCCTACTTCCACCAAATACAGCACACTTTGTTTACATTTTTTTCTTTCTTTTTGTATTGTTTTGTCTTGTTTTGTTTTGTGGTACTAGAGATTAAACCACCTAGGGGCATTCTACCTCTGAGATACTACCCCAGCCCTTTTTAATTTTTTATTTTGAATCAGGGTCTCACTAAGTTGCTAAGGTCTTCCCTAAGTTGCTCAGGCTGGCCTTGAACCTGCAATCCTCCTGTCTTAGTCTCCCAAGTACTGGGATTACAGGCATGTGCCACCACGCCCTGCTCTGTTTGTTTATTCAGAGTGATTTTATTCCCAAATTGGTGCTTATCAAAGTCTTCACCATCTGTGAAAATGGAAGATTAAATAAATTGCAGTCAGCTGGCTGTGATGTGTAAAGCCATAACAGAGACAATTGGACTGTCCCTTTCCCATATAAAGTCTATTTTTTTCCAAAAAGCAGAAGGAGAATCCTCAAACCACTTGTCCACAGTCAATCTGGCTTAGTCAAAGCTCATCTCAGTTTCTGTGGCCAGTGGCACAAATTGATGCTACATGATTTCTTTCAGTTCCCAATTTCTCAAGTACGGAATAAGTTGGCTAAGATAACTCAAAGAGGCCTAATTAGTGACTGCAGCCAATTGGATGAAATTTTTTAAATAAAACACATGACTAATGTCTTTCTCTCAAATTCAAAAGCAGTGCTGGAAGTAGCTGCCAGGTTATACACTACAGTGACAAGCCAAGCCTATATTGTTGCACGTGCGCATACACACACACACACACACACACACACACACACACACACCTCATGCCATCCAGCCAAGTATTCGTGGGAGGTTGGCTTCTCAAATTTCTAATAAGTGCAGCACATGATTTGGATCTCCCTGTGCAGCCCCTCTGTGAAAAAGAAGCTGGGAAAACCCCATGTAAATACACATGTGACCCCACACTGTGGGGTCAAGGAGTGTGTATCTGCCTGTTGCTATGGATAAAAGAGTAAATTATCCATGGGAAATCAAGCATGCGCCCACTCCTCTGCAGGAATGGGGTTCACATCTACATATGCCCCAGAGCACCGAAATCTTGACCAAAAAAATTAATAATAATAAATTGAGAGCTAGTCTGAGGCCCCAAAAGCCCTTCAATCTAAGAGAAGACCAACTACTACACTGTAAGGAGACCATAAAGGAATTAAGTGATGGGGATTGGGCCTGATAAGGTAGAATAGAAGAAATAAAATTTTAGGTAGAAAGGAGACAAGATGGGAAGGGAAGGAGTAAATCTAAAGTGCTAAGCTTGCCTTGCTTAGGACATGCCAAGAAGTAGCAAGACCCATATCTCTAAAAACACAATGGGCTAGCTTCACATCCAAAATTCCTGAGAAATTCCTGAGGCGATTAGTTTTGGAAGAGAAAGAACTTCACCTTCCACCGAAACTCCAGAAGATCACAGCTGTTGCTACACTCAGCTGGCCACCCATTCCTGAGGCAATTAGTTTTGGAAGAGAAAGAACTTC
This sequence comes from Glis glis, assembly GCA_004027185.1. Lineage (NCBI taxonomy): Eukaryota > Metazoa > Chordata > Mammalia > Rodentia > Gliridae > Glis > Glis glis. Next base: position 18,388 of record PVJS01039539.1, read on the forward strand.
ACCTTCCACTGAAACTCCAGATCACACCTGTGCTGGCCAGCAGGCTCCTTGTCTCCACTGTTCTCTGCCCCCAAAGCCCTGTCCCTAAAAATTAACATCTTCTGCCTGAAGAAAGGAGGCATTTCCCACTGAGTACCTCTAACCAACCCCCTCCCCATTTCCAGTGCCTATAAAAAGACACTGTGAGAATTCGGGGCTGCTGCTCTCTCATCTTGAGGTGGCCCGCATTTCACTAACGTGTTTCCCTTTTCCTTGAATTAAACCTCTGTCTTTTCTCTGACTGGCATGTGTTGAAATTCTTTTCTACACAGACTCCAGGACCCCAGGGACCCTGAGGTGAGTTTCCCCTTCCCAGGCCGGGGAACTCCTTAGGACTCTCCACGGAGCTATCGAGTTCACCCTGACATAATTGACAACCACGCTTGTAATCCCAGTACTTGGGAGGCTGAGACTG
>PVJS01039540.1:0-18848 GCA_004027185.1 Glis glis
GTAGAACGCCCCTGCGTTCAATCCCCGGTACCGCAAAAAAAAAAAAAAAGAAAAGAATAAGAAAATGGTAGCTGGGCGTGGTGGCGCACGCTTGTAATCCCAGTACTTGGGAGGCGGAGACCGGAGGATCCGGGTTCGTGGCCAGCCCCAGCTACTTAGTGAGGCCCTCTGCAACTTCATGAGACCCAGTTTCAAAATAAAGTATAAAAAAATAGGGCTGGGGGTGTAACTCGGAGGTAGAACGCCCCTGGGTTCAATCCCCGGTACTGCAAAAAAAAACAAAAAAAGGAAATGGTAACTATGAAGAATGTGTTAAGTATATTGGTTGTGGTGATTTTACACACACACACACACACCACATTGAAGCCGGGTGTGGTGGCGCACACCTGTAATCCCAGTACTTGGGAGGCTGAGACAGGAGGATCACAGGTTTGAGGCCAGCCTCAACAATTAAGCAAGACACTCAGAAAACTAGGGCGACCTTGTTTCAAAACAAAAATAAAAGCCGAGCATGGTGGTGCACGTTTGTAATCCCAGTATTTGGGAGGCTGAGACCGGAGGATCCGGGTTCATGGCCAGCCTCAGCTACTTAGTGAGGCCCTCTGCAACTTAGTGAGGCCCTGTTTCAAAATAAAGGATAAAAAATAGGGCTGGGGGTGTAGCTCGGAGGTAGAATGACCCTGGGTTCAATCCCCAGTACCGCAAAAATAAATAAATAAATAAATAAATAAATAAATATAAAAATAAAAAGGGCTAGGGGTATATAACTCGGAAGTAGAATGCCCCTTGGTTCAATCCCCAGTACCAACAGAAGAAAAAAAAGAAAAAATCAATTTGGGTTAGGGTACGCTCAGTGGTAGAGTATGTATCAAGCATGCTTAGGGCCGGGCGTGGTGGCCCACGCTTGTAATCCCAGTACTTGGGAGTCGGAGACCAGAGGATCCGGGTTCGCGGCCAGCCTAAGCTACTTAGTGAGGCCCTCCGCAACTTCGTGAGACCTGGTTTCAAAATAAAGGATAAAAAATAGGGCCGGGGGTGTAGCTCGGAGGTAGAATGCCCCTGGGTTCAATCCCCAGTACCGCAAAAAAAAAAAAAAAAATCATGCTTAGGGCCCTGGGTTCAATCCCCAGGACAAAAAAAGAAAGAAAGAAAGAAAGAAAGAAAGAAAGAAAGAAAGAAAGAAAGAAAGAAAGAAAGAAAGAAAAGCCAGGCACAGTGCCACACACCTTTAATTCCAACTATTTGGGAAGTGGTGGCAGTATGATTACAAGTTTGAGGCCAGGCGCACACCTGTAATCCCAGTACTCAGGAGGCTGAGATGGGAGGATTGCAGGCTTGAAGCCAGCCTCTGCAATTTAGTGAGGCCTTCAGCAACTTAGTGAGACCCCATTTCAAAATAAAAAATAAAAAGAGCTGGTGTGTAACTCAGTGGTGAAGCACTCTGGGTTCAATCCCCAGTTACACACACACACACACACACACACAGATTCACATAACGCCGTCACCTCTCCCTGTCCTTTCTCCAGCCACCATATTATCGGGGATGTGATACTCTGTTAGACAGTCTATACTCTAATTGAAATTACCCAAAGACAGCAGTGTGATGAAGTGGTTTGAGCATAGAAGCTGCAGAGAGATCCATTTTCCCATCCAACCAGGAGGTTAATGATTATATGTCACTTTGGAAAATCATCACCTCTTTGTTGAAATGAAAACTCAGTCCAAATGCATGTTGCTGTGTGTGGGGTGGGATGCTCTAACCTTTAGGAGGAAAGGTCAAGGCCTCCCCAACTCCCACCCCATAAAGAAGCTCTGATAGATGACAAACGCCCGTCTACCTGTCTACAATGCAGTGGCTTTACCGAGGGTGGAACTTTCTGTGGAATCAGAAAGGAAGCTCAGAAGCCGGGCGCTCGGGAGGCTGAGACGGAGGATCCGGGTTCGCGGCCAGCCTCAGCTACTTAGTGAGGCCCTCCGCAACTTAGTGAGACCCTGTTTCAAAATAAAGGATAAAAAATAGGGCTGGGGTGTAGCTTGGAGGTAGAATGCCCCTGGGTTCCATCCCCAGTACCAAAAAAAAAAAAAAGGAAGGAAGCTCAGAAGCCCTGCCACCCAAAATAGCAACCGTAGCAAAGGGGGCTTTAGGGACCCTCTAGTTTGTGGGTGCTCTCGAGCCTAACAGGCCAATAGGAGCTGCGCGGGGCGGGGCCCAGGTTAGAGGAGGCGGCCCGAGCAGGTGGATTCCAGCTGCTCTTGTCCAGGCCTTAGGATGGGAGAAAGAAAGTTTTGAGGTCTCCATACTGTGCTCCTCAATTTGTCAGCTGGAGAAACTTGATAAGGATTAAGGACAACTTTTTCCCCCCAGGAATAAAAGGAGTATTTGCCTGCATGGTTCATGAGTGTGTGTGTGTGTGTGTGTGTGTGTGTGTGTGTGTGTGTATTACTGGGGATTGAACCAGGGGCATTCTACCTCCACACTCACCCCCAGACCTATTTTATTATTCTATTTTTTTTTTTTTGCGGTACCGGGGATTGAACCCAGGGGCGTTCTAACTCCACGCTACATCCCCGGCCCTATTTTTTATACTTTTATTTTGAAACCGCGTCTCACGAAGTTGTGGAGGGCCTCACTAAGTAGACAGAGAGAGAGAGAGACGAGAGAGAGAGCTGAGGCTGGCCGCGAACCTGAATCCTCCGGTCTCCGCCTCCCAAAGTACTGGGATTACAAGCGTGCGCCACCACGCCTGGCTTATTATTCTATTTTGAAACAGGGTCTTGCTAAGTTGCTTGAAGCTGGCCTCAAACCTGCAATCCTCCTATCTCAGACTCCCAAGTACTGGGATTACTGGTGTGCGCATGGTTCTTTAGCCCGGGAACCCAGTGTCTCAGTAGGGCCAGAAAATGACGTGGGCTTTGGGGATGTGGAAGCCCATCTTCCAAAATGGCTGCTGTTCTAGAACTGGGCAGCAGGACCAAGTGGGCTGCTTCTCCATCTTGGTTTGGCCTTGCTGTGTGACCTTGAGCCTCAGCACCCTCATCTACAAAATGGGAATAATAATATCTACCTCAGAAGGTAAGAAAGAAAGATTAGCGGAAGTCAGCCACAAAACAAGTGTCCCGTGAATGTTTGCCATCTGATTATGAGGAAGCTTTTCAAGCCGAGGTTAGAACAGGCCAACTTGGTGTCAGCATAATCAGGGCCCTTGATTCATATTATAAATACCCACAGGGAGCTTAGAAAGGTGAGCATTGAAGCCGGGCGTGGTTGTGCAGGCCTGTAATCCCAGTTCTTGGGAGGCTGAGACTGGAGGATCACAGGTTTGTAGCCAGCCTCAGCAACTTAGCAAGGTCCTCTGCAAGTTAGTGAGACCCTGTTTCAAAGTAAAAAAGGGCTGGGGGTATAGCTCAGAGATAGAATACCCCTGGGTTCCATCCCCAGTACTAAATAAGAAAGAATACAAGAAGGAAGGAAGGGACAGAGAGAGGGAGGAAGAGAGAGGAGCATTACAGAAAGAACACCCTGGAGCGGTCTCCAGGCAGAATATTTAATAATCCAGTGCTGGGAATGGTAGCACACACCTGTAATCCCAGCTACTAAGGGAGACTGATATAGGAGGATTACAAGTTTGAGGACAGCCTGGACAATTTAGCAAGACCCTGTCTCAAATTGTGTGTGTATGTGTGGTACTGGGAATATAACCCAGGGGCCTTCTACCTCCGGGCTACACCCCCAGACCTATTTAATTTTTTATCTGGAAAAGGTCTCTCTAAGTTGCTGAGGGCCTCACTGACTTGCTGAGGCTGGCCGCAAACCTGCGATCCACCCAGTCTCAGCCTCCCAAGAGCTGGGATTACAAGCGTGCGCCACCAAGCCTGGCTTTATTTATTTTCTTGAAAAAGAATCTCCCTAAGTTGCTGAGGCTGCCTCAAACCTGAAATCCTCCTGGCTCAGCCTCCCAAATACTGGGGTTACAGGTGTGCACCACCACACCTGCTTACAATTAATCTTTTTGATGTTACTATCAAGTCCTGAGTTAAAGAATCTCTGGTGTTTGAGAAAGTTAACAGTCTCATGAGGTAGTGACTTCTGAAAATGTCTGCAAGGCTCCTGTCCAGAGTAGTCACGACCCAGAAGGGAGCCTTCTGCCCTGGGGCTGCTGGCGCTGTCACACACTTTCCAAGCTACGCTACTTTCATTACACAATTGACTCAATGGTAGGATGTGTGCGAGAGTACAAGAATCTGCATTTAAACTGAGCATGAAGCTGGGTGTGGTGGCGCACACTTGTAATCCCAGTACTTGGGAGGCTGAGACAGGAGGATCGCAGGTTCGCGGCCAGCCTCAGATACTTAGGCCCACCACAACTTAGTGAGACCCTGTTTCAAAATAAAGAATAAAAAATAGGTCTGGGGGTGTAGCTCGGAGGTAGAATGCCCCTGGGTTCCATCCCCAAGACCGCAAAATAAATAAATAAATAAATAAACTGAGCATGGTGGCCATGCCAGTAATCCCAGGACTTGGGAGGCTGAGACTGGAGGAGGATTGTGGGTTCGAGGCCAAGCTCAGCAATTTAGCAAGATCCTCAGCAACTTAGTGAGACTCTGCTTCAAAATTAAGAATAAAATTAAAAAGGGGTGGGGACAGGAGTCTAGCTCAGAAGTAGAATACCACTGGGTTCAATCCCCAATACCAAAAAAAATCTCTATATATCCCATACACGACCATAGTTCCTTTTTCTCTTCATTTAATTTTTTTTTAATGGTACTGGGGATTGAACTCAGGACCTCACACATGCCAGGCAATCACTCTAACACTGAGCTATCTCCCCAACCAGTCTACATTTAATTTTTGTGTGTGTGTGGTGCTGGGGATTGAACCCAGAGGCATTCTACCTTCGAGCTACACCCCCAGACTGATTTTATTTCTTATTTGGAAACAGGGTCTCACTAGGTTGCTGAGAGTCTCACTACTTGCTGAGGCTGTCCTCGAACCTGCAATCCTCCTGTCTCAGCCTCCCAAGTACTGGGATTATAGGCGTGCGCCACCATGCCCAGCCTACATTTAATTTTTAAGTACACAGAATACATGTCCGTCATTCCACATCGACACTGATGAAGTGAGCAGCCCGTTCCTCCGCAGAGTACCTGGAGATTTCCTTTCACCTTTTAGCTTCCTCCTGTGGCTTCTCTAATTCTATGCAAGTGATAATTTACATTTCCTAAAACCTTTTAAAAGCTTGAAGTTTGGTAAATTAGACAGTATCATCTTTCTCCTTTGGAAGAAGAAATTGCAGTCTTGTCTTTTACTTAAATCATTTTATGGGCCATTAATTGAATAGATGTTTCTCAGCAAAGGCTGAAGGGTCATTTACCATTTCCACCGTGACAACTCCCGGTGATCTCAAGAGAGCAAAACGAGGGAGGGGACACGGAGTTTTTAAGAGGCGCACAGAGCTGGCTGGAATTAGAAAGCGCCACGTTTAGCCGGGCATGGTGGCACATGCTTGTAATCCCAGTACTTGGGAGGCTGAGACAGGAGGATGACAGGTTCACAGCCAGCCTCAGCTACTTAGTGAGGTCCTCTGTTCAATTCTCAGCACCGCAAAAAAAAAAAAGGAACCATATAATACTTGCCCTTTTGTGACTGGCTTATTTCACTTAGAATAAAGTCCTCAAGTTTCATCCACGATGCAGTATATGTCAGAATTTTCTTCCTTTTTTGTGTGTTGTACTGAAGATTGAACACGGGGGCATTCTACCTCCAAGCTATACCCAAGACCTTTTTTATTTTTTATTTTGAAACAGGGTCTCACTAGGTTGCTGAGGGTCTCATTAAGTTGCTGAGGCTGGTCTTGAACCTGTGATTCTCCTGTCTCAGCCCCCCAAATACTGAAATTACAGGTGTGTGCCCCCACACCTAGCTAATTTTCTTCCTTTTTAAGATTCCATTACATATACAGTCTACACCACATCTTGCTCATTCATTTACTTAGCACTGGATACTTGAGTTTCACCTTTTGCCTATTAAGAATAATACTGCTGTATGGGAGACTGAGACAGGAGGATCGCAGGAGACCGTGTTTCAAAATAAAGAATAAAAAATAGGGTGAGGGGTAATTCAGAAGTAGAATGCCCCTGCGTTTAATCCCCAGTACCAAAAAAAAAAAAAAGAAGAAGAAGAAGAAGAATACTGCTGTGTGTTCCAGTTCCTATTTTCAGTTCTGTGGGGTTAAACACCCAAACATGAATTGCTGAATCTTATGCTCATCATGTGTTGAAGACACACTAAACCGTTTTTTGTTGTTGTTTTTTGGTGGTACTAGGGATTGAGCCCAAGGGCATTCTACCTCCAAGTTATACTCCCAGACCTATTTTTTTTTTTTTTTTGCGGTACCGGGGATTGAACGCAGGGCCGTTGTACCTCCGCGCTACACCCCCGGCCCTATTTTTTTATGCTTTTTATTTTTGAAACCGGGTCTCACGAAGTTGCGGAGGACCTCGCTAGGTAGAAAGAGAGAGAGAGAGAGAGAGAGAGAGAGAGAGAGAGAGAAATCACGCGCGCGCGCGCGCGCATGCGCACTGAGGTTTGCCGCGAACCCGGATCCTCCGGTCTCCGCCTCCCAAAGTACTGGGATTACAAGCGTGCGCCACCACGCCCGGCTTATTTTATTTTATTATTTTATTTTATGGTACTGGGGTCTGAATCCAGGGGCGTTCTATGTCTGAGTTATACCCTCAGCCCTATTTTACTTTTAACTTTGAAACAGGGGCCGGGCGTGGTGGTGCACGTTTATAATCCCAGTACTTTGGGAGGCGGAGACCGGAGGATCCGGGTTCGCGGCCAGCCTCAGCCCTCTGTCTCTCTCTCTCTCTCTTTCTCTCCCTGTCTCTCTCTCTCTCTCTCTACTTAGTGAGGCCCTCCGCAACTTCGTGAGACCCGGTTTCAAAATAAAGTATAAAAAATAGGGCCGGGGGCGTAGCGCGGAGGTAGAACACCCCTGCGTTCAATCCCCGGTACCGCAAAAAAATAAATAAATGGATAAAATTAGGGCTGAGGATGTAGTTCAGTAATAAGAGTGTTTGCCTAGCATGTGTGAGGCCTTAGGTTTGATCCCCAGCATGGAGGAGGAGGAGGGAGGAGGAGGAGGGAGGAGGAGGAGGAGGTGGGAGGAGGAGGAGGAGGAGGAGGAGGAGAAGAAAGAGGAGTCCTTGAGGTTGAAGCAAAGTCTCTTGGGCTCCTGTTCTCCCCATCTACTTGGCCTTCTTCAAGATGTAGGCAGCAGCTCTGATGCAGTCATGAACAGAGCTCCAAAGAATAGATAGGAGGCTGGGGGCTTTGAAAAGTCAGGTTGAAATGCAGCAGAGACCTGAACTAGCACACCCCAGTCTGCACTCCCCCACCATCCAGGTGTGCACTTTTCAGAGCCAGGGTGGGTCCTGGAGAGAGTTCCTATCAATGCTTAAAGAATGAGGATTAAGAGCTGGGTGTGGTGGCATGCGCTTGTAATCCCAGTACTTGGGAGGCTGAGACAGGAGGATCGCAGGTTCGCGACCAGCCTCAGCTACTTAGTGAGGCCCTCCGCAACTTAGTGAGACCCTGTTTCAAAATAAAGAATAAAAAATAGGGCTGGGGGTGTAGCTCAGTGGTAGAATGCCCCTGGGTTCAATCCCCGGTACCGCGCACACAAAAAAAGAGGATTAAGCCAGACTCAGTGGCCCATACCTGTAGTCCCAGCTACTAGGGAAGTAGAGGCAGGAGGGTCCTTTAAGCCCAAGAGCTTAAGGCTAGCCTGGGAAACATAGTGAGACCCCATTGCTTTAAAAAATAAATAAAAAAGAACAAGGCCAGGGTGTGGTGGCACACGCCCAGTACTTGAGAGCCTGAGACCAGAGGATCACAGGTTCAAGGTCAGCCTCAGCAACTTAGTGAGGCCTTCTGCAACCTAGCAAGACCCTGTTTCAAAACAAAATATAAAACATGGCTGGGGGTGTAGCTAGGAGGTTGAATTCCCTTGGGTTCAATCCCCAGCACCACAATACATACATACATACATACACACATACATACTGTATGGTGTGTGTGTGTATATGTATGTGTGTGTGTGTGTGTACATAAAATCTTCAACTGGCCGAGTGTGGTGGCACACGCTTGTAATCCTAGTACTTGGGAGGCTGAGACAGGAGGATCGCATATTTGCGGCTGGCCTCAGCTACTTAGTGAGGCCCTCCACAACTTAGTGAGTGCACACTTGTAATCCCAGTACTTTGGGAGGCGGAGACCCGGACGATCCAGGTTCACGGCCAGCCTCAGCTCTCTCTCTCTCTTTCTCTCCCTGTCTCTCTCTCTCTCTCTCTCTACCTAGTGAGGCGCTCCGCAACTTCGTGAGACCCGGTTTCAAAATAAAGTATAAAAAATAGGGCCGGGGGTGTAGCGCGGAGGTAGAACGCCCCTGGGTTCAATCCCCGATACCACACACACACAAAAAAAATCGGGCCAGGTGTGGTGGCGCACACTTGTAATCCCCTTACATGGGAGGCAGAGACCGGAGGATCCGGGTTCATGGCCAGCCTCAGCTACTTAGTGAGGCCCTCTGCAACTTCATGAGACCCAGTTTCAAAATAAAGAAAAAAAAAATAGGGCCGGGGGTATAGCTCGGAGATTGAATGCCCCTGGGTTCCATCCCCGGTACCGCAAAAAAAAAAAAATCAGGCTGTGGGTGTAGCTTAGAGGTAGAATGCCCCTGGGTTCAAGCCCCAGTACCGCAATAAATAAATAAATAAATAAATAAATAAATAGTAAATAAAATCCAGGCCCGGCGTGGTGGCACACGCTTGTAATCCCAATACTTGGGAGGCGGAGACCGGAGGATCCGGGTTCGCAGCCAGCCTCAGCTACTTAGTGAGGCCTCTGCAACTTCGTGAGACCCGGTTTCAAAATAAATTATAAAAATACGGCCGGGGGTGTAGCGCGGAGGTAGAACGCCCCTGGGTTCTATCCCCAGTACCGCAAAAAAAAAAAAAAAAAAAAAAATCCAATGTTCCAATCTGGGGCTGTTTTGGTAATAGCTTCAAGGTAGAAGAAACCTAATCAATGTCATTAATATGCACAGATTTCCCCGACATGAGCACTTCTGTTTGGCATCCACAGAGCAAAAGTTACTGCCTGCACACTGCCCCTGATGGGAAGCTAACTCCCTAGCTCCTGGTTCTCCATCCCGTCACCTGGGGTGACACCAAGCACTATCGGGACTGTCAACCTATTTGAGTTACACCAGCTCTATGGAAGAACTTGTCTCCAATAGTTCCCAGTTTTTTTATTCCAAATTCACATTTCTCCAAGGTTTGGTTTTGGTTTTTTGTATGTGCAGTGTGTGTGTGTGTGTGTGTGTGTGTGTGGTACTGGGAATTGAACCCATGGACATTCTACCTCTGAGCTACACCCCCAGTCTTATTTTATTTTTATTTTGAAACAGGGTCTTGCTGTTTCAAAAGAAAGTTACAATTAAAAAATACAAATTGAGCCGGGCTTGGTGGCGCACGCTTGTAATCCCAGTACTTTGGGAGGCGGAGACCGGAGGATCCGGGTTCGCGGCCAGCCTCAGCCCTCTCTCTCTCTCTCCCTGTCTCTCTCTCTCTCTCTCTCTCTCTCTCTCTCTCTCTACTTAGTGAGGCCCTCTGCAACTTTGTGAGACCCGGTCTCAAAATAAAGTATAAAAAAAAAAAAGGGCCGGGGGCGTAGCGCGGAAGTAGAACGCCCCTGGGTTCAATCCCCGGTACCGGAAAAAAAAAAAATACAAATTGCCTGGCGTGGTGGCACACACTTGTAATCCCTGTACTTAGGAGGCTGAGACAGGAGGATCCAGGTTCATGGCCAGTCTCAGCTACTTAGTGAGGCCCTCCGCAACTTAGCGAGACCCTGTTTCAAAATAAAGAATAAAATATAGGGCTGGGGTGTAGCCCGGAGGTAGAATGCCCCTGGGTTCAACCCCCAGTACTGCAAAAAAAAAAAATACAAACTAATGGAAAAGTGGCAAAAATACAATGCAATAAGTAAGTATATAGCAAGGGAGTTGCAGAGTGTTTGAGGTATCACATAGAAGGTTCCAGAAGTTATGTTGAGGACATGAGGCTAAGCAGGACATTTGCATACAGTCTTCTGAGAGAAGGAATTACCCAGGTCAGTGGGGCCAGAAGTTTTTTTTTTTTTTCTCACTAAATTGCTGAGGCTGTCCAACCTGCGATCCTCCTGTCTCAGCCTCCCAAGTACTGGGATTACAGGTGTGTGCTACCACGCCCAACAGGCCAGAAGTTTTTAAGGGTATCTTGACCTGTGAAAATGGCCCACAGCCAGGTATGGTGGAGTACACCTGTAATCCCAGTACTTGGGATTGGACAGGAGGATTGAAGGTTTGAGGCCAACCTCAGCAATTTAGCAAGACCCTGTTTTAAATTAAAAAAATAAAAAGGGCTGAGGTGCGTAGCTCATTAGTAGAGCACCCTGGGTTCAATCCCATGAAAGAAAGGAAGGGCTGGGTGTGGTGGCGCATGCCTGTCATTCCACTACTTGGGAGGTTAAGAAGAGTATCACAGGTTAGAGACCAACCTCAGCAATTTAGTGAGACTCTCAGCAACCTAGCAAGACCCTGTTTCAAAAATAAAAGATAAAAAGGACTGGGTGTGTAGCTTGGAAGTAGAATTGAACCCTTGGGTTCAATCCCCAGTAACACACACACACACACGTGCACACACACACACACACACACACACACACACACGAGAGAGAGAGAGAGAGAGAGAGAGAGAGAAGAAAGGGAGGAGGAGGAGGAGAAGGTGGAGGAGGAAGAGGAGGAGGAGGAGGGAAGAGAGAGAAGGACCCCCATACACCTAGGGACTGGGTGGCCCCGCTCGTGCAGGACACCTCGGTCAGCAGGTGGTCTGGGCGATGCACATCTGTCATTGAAGACTAGCTGCGGTTGGGCCAGCTAATACAGTGTCCGGGAGCCTCCTTGGGAAGTTTTCAATGTCTTCTGAATGCAGGGGGTGGGGTCCCAGAAGGATGACCTAAAGCAGAGAAGGGGCTGGAGGTGTCTCTCAGTGGCCGAGCGCGTGGGTTCAACCCCCAGCACCAGGATAAGGGACAGAGGAGACACTTGGGCGAGGTGAGCTCTGGAGAAATGGCCCTGTGGCTCTGAACTGAGCTCATGGCCGTCACATGAAGGGGAACACCTGCGGGCTGATTTGCAGTTGGAGTGGGGCAGGGCCGAGCCGCTGGATTCGCGGGAAAAGGAAAGAGCCGTCCAGGTTCTGGGTAACTCAGGAAGCCATGATAGGGAATTCAAGCTGGACAGTTAGCTGGGAAAGGAATTCAATTTGAGATGTAAAGAGGAATCATTTGGAATAAGAGGTCTGCGCTTAAGAGGAAGATCTGGCGGTGATGACAGTATCCTTGGTGCTGGTAAGAGGCACAAAAATGGATGAATTCACTCAGGGCTGGCATGTGGCTGAGGAACACCACAGTGAGGATGTGCTGCACAACCGAGCCGGACGGAATGGGGCCGCAGCCCAGCCCTGCCGCAGGACGCGCCTGGACGCTCCTCTAACCTCCAAGGAAGGACAGTAGGAACTCACCAATCAGACTGAAAATCAAATGAGAAAAGGCTCTGAAGGACGTGGCACACACCTGTCCCCAAGCAAACATTCAGTAAATGTTGGCTGTTATTATCCCTACGAGGAAAAAACTGAAAGCTTTCATAAATTCATGAAAGTTTAAATGTAACTTTCAAGCCAGGCATCGTGGTGCACGCTTGTAATCCCAGTACTTGGGAGGCTGAGACCGGAGGATCCAGGTTCGTGGCCAGCCTCAGCTACTTAGTGAGGCCCTCCGCAACTTCATGAGACCCGGTTTCAAAATAAAGAATAAAAAATAGGGCCGGGGGTGTAGCTTGGAGGTAAAATGCCCCTGGGTTCAATCCCTGGTACCACAAAATAAACACATAAATAAATAAATAAATAAATAAATAAATAACAATAATAAGACTGCCAAGTGTGGTGGTGCACGCCTGGGAGGCTGAGACAGGAGAATTGCAGGTTTGAGGACAGCCTCAGCAAATAGTGAGACTCTCAGCAACCTAGTAAGACCCTGCTTCAAAATAAAAATAAAGTAAGGCAGGTGTGGTGGCACATACTTGTAATCACAGTACTTGGGAGGCTGAGACCGGAGGATCCGGGTTCGCGGCCAGCCTTAGCTACTTAGGGAGGCCCTCCGCAACTCAGTGAGACCCTGTTTCAAAATAAAGAATAAAAAATAGGGGTGGGGATGTAGCTCGGAGATAGAGTGCCCCTGGGTTCAATCCCCAGTTCTGCAAAAAAAAAAAAAAAAGAAAGAAAGAAAGAAAGAAAGAAAGAAACACGGTCTCCCTAAATTGCTGAGGGTCTCACTAAATTGCTGAGGCTAAACTGGACATGGTGGCTCAAACCTGTAATCCCAGTACTTGGAAGGCTGAGACAGGAGGATTGCAGGTTCGAGGATAACCTCAGCAAGTAGTGAGACTCTTATCAACCTAGTGAGACCCTGTTTCAAAATAAAATTAAAAGCCAGGCGTGGTGGCGCATGCTTGTAATCCCAGTACTTTGGGAGGCAGAGACCGGAGGATCCGGGTTCGCGGCCAGCCTCAGCTCTCGCTCTCTCTCTCTCTCTCTCTCTCTCTCTCCCTGTCTCTCTCTCTCTACCTAGTGAGGCCTCTGCAACTTCATGAGACCCGGTTTCAAAATAAAGTATAAAAAAATAGGGCCGGGGGTATAGCGCGGAGGTAGAACGCCCCTGGGTTCAATCCCCAGTACCACAAAAAAAATTAAATTAAATTAAAATACTGCTAGAGGTGTAGCTTGGAGGTAGAATCCCCTGAATTCAATCCCCAGCACCACACACACAAAAAAAGTTGCCGAGGCTAATCTTGAACTTGCAATCCTCCCGTCTTAGCCTTTCAGTACCAGGTTAGTAGACTAGCCATTTTTCTTAATTGCTTCCTTTTCTTGAATATTTGTGTTGCCAAATTTAGTTAACAAATGGGCTTCTTATTTGCATAGGTCAATCTTGAGTGCAAAGCCCAAGGAATATTCTTGCAAGTAGACAATGGCCCCACAGGGTTGGGGTATTAGAGAGGCTACCTGTCTTTGTTTAAAAGATGGGCTAAGTGATTCATTTGAACTTAAATAGAGACCCCACTAGAACAAAGAACAAAATCAGTCACGGGTCCTAGCAACCTCTTTGCACAATTACAATGAAGCACAAAACCCTGACAACCTCTGAAGGTTTTAAAAACTTGCTCCCCCACCTTCTCCCCCTCCCCAAGTCATTGGAGTCCTGGGTGCTAATGTATAGCAGTAACTGCAATTATTTAAACAAGTAGTAATTAGGCTTTCTTAGGTCTGGTGTCCGGGTCTTTCCTAGAGGAGCAGAGAAGTCCAAGCTGTAGATTATTAACTAAGCGGGTCTATATGCCGCGAAGCCCATTCCGATCCTTTTACTTTTTCATGAGACAGTCGTCAATGAATGGATTAATAGGACCACAAAGGGGAAGAGAGGCATTTGTGTGCAATAATTTATCCTCTGAAAGAATGATTAACTGGCAGGTTCTATTGAATGCCAAAATCTAACATCAAAGTTTATTCTTAAACGGATGAAGTTTAGTACAGTGGTTATAAAATAAATATTTTTATAAGTCCACAGAGAGAAAGGCTGGGAAAGGATGGCGTGAACTCGGGGTTCAGTGGTGATTCCCAATTAACTCCCCACAACACTCCCTCACTCATACTCTACCTCAGTGCGCTCAAGCTCTCTCTCTCTCTCACACATACCTCCCAGCCCTAGGTTATTTATTCAGCCAAGTTCACAGCTGCTGTTTGTCCCTTACAAAATCTCTGAGGCCCATCTTTCCAGATACCTGATTTTTTACTGCATCTCCCCACATCGCACCCCCATGCTGTCCAAAATGTTGTGCTAGACAGAAAAATCTATTTTGAGTTCTTTTCCTACACCATATATAAAGCTGAATCTTAGACTCTTGTCTCTGGCCTCAATGGATAAAAACTAAGCTTAAAGCTTAAATTTACAGCTTAAAGCTTAAAGCTGTAAATTTACTTATAAATTTACAGGAGGTTACATAAGTTCTCATGATGTTTATATCCTAAGAAGCTAGAGGTTGTAGAAAATATAATCATCATAATAACAATGAACTAAAACTACAGGAATCCACAAACACACTGCTGATGAATGTTGGTAACCAGTTTTCATTCTGGATTATCTTTCACGAAAGTTATTTTAATTGTGCATTGTATATGTGCGCGCACGTGCACACACACATACACACACACACACACACACACACACACACACACACACGTGCACACACGCTCAGAGGACTAGGCCAAAGTAAATTAGTGTTTTATCCCCTGGCCAGAAGGAAGCTAAGAAGCTAAAAGGTAATGAGTTTTATTAACTCATAATGTCTGCAAAGTAGCTCAGCATCCAAGTATTGGATCCCTTTTTAGTGTCTCCCCAAAGACCTACTTACAGGAGCAAGAGCATCGACGCCCGATTGATCAGCGCAGCGGGCTCTGCACTCTGCTTCCAGTCACCAGCTGGTTCTCCCCGTCCCCACGGTCTGACCCCTGAGCAGGTACAGCTGCACTGGAATAGGGAGGTGTCCTCCCAGCCACCTGGAGCTCATTGGCTGGGCATCGGAATACCTTTTTCTACACAAATGTGTTACTGTAGTTGTAAAATTCTCTACTTCAGACCTGAAAGCTTAACCAAGTCATTCTGTTAGTGTGCACTGAGAAAAGACTAGAAAGCAAAATGAAATGAAACAAAACTTTAAATATAGAAGATTAGAGCTGGGCTTGGTGGCGCACGCTTGTAATCCCAGTACTTGGGAGGTGGAGACCGGAGGATCCGGGTTCGTGGCCAGCCTCAGCTACTTAGTGAGGCCCTCCGCAACTTCGTGAAACCCGGTTTCAAAATAAAATATAAAAAAATAGGGCCGGGGGTGTAGCTCGGAGGTAGAACACCCCTGGGTTCAATCCCTGGTACCGCAAAAATAAATAAATAAACAAATAAATAAATAAATATAGAAGATTAGGCCAGGCATGGTAGCATGGAAACAGGGGTGTCTCCTTTTATAAGATTCTTGTCCGTGGATTTCGTGTGTGTGTGTGTGTGTGTGTGTATGTGTGTTACTGGAAATTGAACCCAGAGGCATTCTACCTCTGAGCTACACCCCCAGACTGATTTTATTTCTTATTTGGAAACAGGGTCTCTCTAGGTTGCTGAGGACCTCACTAAGTTGCTGAGGTTGGCCATGAACCTACAATCCCGTCTCAGCCTCATAAGTACTAGGGTTACAGGTGTGCACCACTAGGCCCCCCTACCTGGCCTCATTATTTTGTTTTGTACTGAAAGTTGAACCCAAGAGGCATTCTACCTCCAAGCTACACCCCAGCCCTATTTTATTATTTTTTAAAATTTATTTTTTTTGCGGTACCAGGCATTGAACCCAGGGGCGTTCTACCTCCGAGCTACACCCCCGGCCCTATTTTTTATCCTTTATTTTGAAACCATGTCTCACTAGGTTGTGGAGGGCCTCACTAAGCAGCTGAGGCTGGCCGCAAACCCGGATCCTCCAGTCTCTGCCTCCCAAGTACTGGGATTACAAGGATGCGCCACCACGCCCGGCCCTATTTTATTTTTATTTTGAAACAGGGTCTCACTAAGTTGCTGAGGTTGACTTTAAACCTGCAATCCTCCTGTCTCAGCCTCCCAAGTACTGAGATTATAGTCATGTACCAGCACTCCTGGCTATATACCAGGTTCTTTCTTATTAAGCCATGTGCCAAAGTCCTCTGGCTTTTTTGGGGGGAGGGTTGTTTGTTTGTGGTATAGGGATTGAATCCAGGGGCGGTCTACCTGAGCTACACCCCCAGCCCTATTTTATTTTTTTATTTTGAGACAGAGTCTTGCTAGGTTGCTGAGAGTCTCACTACTTGCTGAGGCTGTCCTTGAATCTGCGATTCTCCTGTCTCAGACTTTCAAGTACTGGGATTACAGGTGTGTGCCACCATGCCCAGCTAAGTCGTCCAGTTTCTGACCATGACAAAGTATGGTTACATTGGTGAATTTGAAATCATTGGCGATCACAGAGCTGGGAAAATTATTGTGTACCTCACAGGCAGGTGAAACAAGTGTGGAGTGATCAGCCCCAGATTTGATATACAATTCAAAAATCTAGGAAAATGGCTGAATAATCTGCTTCCATCCTATCAGTTTGGTTTCATTGTACTGACAACCTCGGCTGGCATCATGGTCCATGAAGAAGTAAGACAAAAACACACAGGACAGGCCCTCAGCAACTTAGTGAGACCCTGTTTAAAAATTAAAAAATATCCGGGCATGGTGGTGCACGCCAGTAAACCCAGTACTTGGGAGGCTGAGACAGGAGGATAGCAAGTACAAGGACAGCCTCAGCAAGTAGTGAGACTCTCATCAACCTAGTGAGATCCTGTTTCAAAATACAAAAAGATGCTGGGCTTGGTGAGCCCATCCCTGTAATCCTAGTACTTGGGAGGCTGAGACATGAGGATCACAGGTTTGAGGACAGCCTCAGCAAGTAGTGAGACTCTCATCAACCTAGCAAGATCCTATTTCAAAATAAAAATAAAATAGGGCTGGGGGTGGAGCTCAGAGGTAGAATGCCCCTGGGTTCAATCCCCAGTACCAAAAACACACAAAAAAAGGGCCCAAAATGTCTACCTCCCTTCTCCAAATGAATCAATTAGCAATAGGCCAGTAGGCTTCAATAAGCCAAGGGCTCTTGGGTTTCCTGGAGATTATACTCTTTTGATTTAGCTTTTTTATTTTTTTATTTTTTGTTTTTTTTCTACCTCCGCGCTACGCCCCCAGCCCTATTGTTTATGCTTTATTTTGAGACCGGGTCTCATGAAGTTGCGGAGGGTCTCACTAAGGAGAGAGAGAGAGAGAGAGAGAGAGAGAGAGAGAGAGAGAGACAGGGAGAGAGAGACAGGGAGAGAGAGAGTGAGAGCCGAGGCTGGCCGGGAACCTGGATCCTCCGGTCTCCGCCTCCCAGAGTACTGGGGTTATAAGCGTGCGCCACCACGCTTGTAATTAGCTTGATTTCGCTTTTTAAAAAAAAAAGGGGGGGGGAAGCCGGGCGTGGTGGCGCACACTTGTAATCCCAGTACTTAGGAGGCTGAGAACGGAGGATCCAGGTTCACAGCCAGCCTCAGCTACTTAGTGAGGCCCTCACAACTTAGTGAGACCCTGTTTCAAAATAAAAAATAAAAAATAGGGCTGGGGGTATAGCTTGGAGGTAGAATGTCCCTGGGTTCAATCCCCAGTACCGCAAAAAAAAAAAGGAAAAAAAGAGTGGGGATGGAGGGGGGGAGCCCATCAAGTGCTGTGTGCATGTATGTCACTATCACTATGAACTACATCATGATGTGAGACTATAATGCACCAATAAAAGTATAAAAAAATAAATGCATCAACAGGTCCATCAGTGAGATGCAATTATGTAGCGTCTCCTTCTGAGGAGGGAGGCTGTACCCACTGGGACTGAGGCTTATTAACCTTGGCCTAATTGTGGTCTTGAGCTGTCACTCATTTATTATTTATCTTCATACCCTCTAACCTGGTTCTCTATCCATTTTAAACAAACAAGACAGCCCTAAGGGCTCTCTTAAGCCACCTAAGATACAGACGTTCTTCTGTTTAGCCAGACTGTAGACGTGCTCGGTGCAAAAGGTAGCTGGGGGCTGGAGGTGCCCTCGGTGGGAGAATGCTTGTGTGGCATGTGCTAAGGTCTGGGATCAATCCCTACCACTGCAAAAAAAAAAAAAAAAAAAACCTGGTTGCATCTTGCAGGCCCAGCAGCAGAATTCTTGACATAAATAAGACTCAATTTTTGCTTTATTTAAGGAATCCAAGATGAAAGCTTTTGGAAGGAAATATTAGGGATGTAATTTCAGGCATCCGTCAGCATGGAGCCCTTTGCCTGCGCATCAGGGTGAGTCATTGGCACCGCTCCGCATCACGGCAGAAAGCACTTTAACGTCAACAGAGTGGAAGGGCTTATAGAAGAAAGAAGTTACAGTCATCCCTCTGTATCTGGGGATTGGTTCCAGGACCCCCTCAGATGCCAAACTCCACAGACGCTCAAGTCCCTTATATAGAATGGCCTAGTGTTTGCATATAACCTACACACAGGCACATTCTCCTGTGTGTGTATGTGTGTGTATACATATATAGATACATAAACTATAGTTTATATACAAACTATATATATGTAATTTTTTTGTACTAAGAATCAAACCCAGGGGCATTCTACCTCCCCTCTACACCCCCAGCTCTTTTTTTTTTTTTTTGATGCACTAGAGATTAAACCCAGGGCCTCATGCTTGCTAGGCAAGCATTCTACCACCAAGCTACATCCCTAGCCCTTTTTATTTCTTATTTTGAAATAGGGTCTCACTAAGTTGCTGAGGCTGTCCTGGAGCCTGCGATCCTCCTGTCTCAGCCTTCCAAGAACTGGGATTACAGGCGAGCGCCACCACACCCGGCTCTTGTATGCTTTAAATCATCTTTGGCTTACTTATAATAACTAATACAGCCAGGCGTGGTGGCGCACGCTTGTAATCCCAGTACTTAGGAGGCAGAGACCGGAGGATCCGGGTTCGCGGCCAGCCTCAGCTACTTAGTGAGGCCTCCGCAACTTTGTGAGACCCGGTTTCAAAATAAAGCATAAAAAAAAAAAAATAGGGCCGGGGGTGTAGCG
>PVJS01039541.1:0-18848 GCA_004027185.1 Glis glis
GTGTGTGTGTGTGTGTGTGTGTGTGTGTGTGTGTGTGTGTTACTGGGAATTGAACCCAGGGGCATTCTAACTCTAAGCTACACCACCATCGTTTTGAAATTTTTTTTGTTTTGAAATGGGGTCTTAGCTGGGTGTGGTGGTGCACGCTCGTAATCCCAGTATGTGGGAGGCTGAGGCAGGAGGATCTCAGGTTCGCGACCAACCCCAGCTACTTTGTGAGGCCCTCCCCAACTTAGTGAGACCCTGTTTCAAAATAAAGAATAAAAAATAGGGCTGGGGGTGTAGCTCAGAAGTACAATGCCCCTGGGTTCAATCCCCAGTACCGCAAAAAAAGGGGAAAAAAAAGAAATAGGGTCTTGCTAGGCTGCTGAGAGTCTCACTGCTTTACTGAGGCTGGCCTTGAACTTGCCATCCTCCTATCTCAGCCTCCCAAGTACTGGGACTACAGGGGTGCAACACCACGCCTGACTACAATTTATTTTCAAGTATCCAGAATCGACTGTGTTAAGAAATCAGATCATGACACACATCTACTCTAAACTTTTCACTAGCTTCCCATCTCCCCCCAAAGTCAAAGCCAGAGTCCTTGCAATGAAGCTCTAGATAATCTGGCACCACATCTCATCACCTCTCTGACCTTATCCACTCTGTTCCAGTAGTCCTGGCCTCTTTTCTAACCTATTAGGAAGCCTTCAGGACTTTACCCCAGCTCTTTCCTCTGCCTACAACTACCTTCCCCCATTCAACCTGGCAGCTCACTCCCTCCCCTTCTTTAGGCTTTACTTCCATGACCACTTTATCTTAAATAGCTCCACATTCTCTATATCCATTCTGCCCTGTTTAATTTTTTTTACTTTATTTGACTGCTTTATTTTCCCTCATTTCATTTACCAATATCAAACAAACTATATATTCTATTTGTTTATTGCCTGTGCCCTACCCAACTCCATTTCCCCTCCACCAGACGTAAGCTGATGAAAGGCAGGGATTTTTGTCTGTTTCATTTACTTCTGTATCTCCAGGGCCTAGAACACACAGATCATGGTAGGTGATTAAGAAATGAATTTAAGAGAAGGTTGAAGGGAGAAAATAATAAATGTTTAAATACTAAAGATTTCTGTCTGTTTTGTCTATATGGGAAATTTTAAAATTAGAACTAAGTCAATTGCTTGAAATCAGGAATATATTTTGTCATAGAAATGATAAGATTGGGATGAAACATGATAGCTAACTCCCTAAATACAACTTAGTATTCTACATTGGATCCTTGGAACACTGAAAGGACATCAGTAGAAAAACTGACGAAATCTTACATGGTAATGTAAGATGCTAACAAATATTAGTAGAAGATGTGTAAGGGGTTCATGGGAACTTTCTGTATTATCTTTACAAATTTTCTGCAAAATTCAAATTGTTCAAAAACTTTAAAGTTGTGTGTGTGTGTGTGTGTGTGTGTGTGTGAGAGAGAGAGAGAGAGAGAGAGAGAGAGAACACAATGGCCCGCCAGATATGTCCAGATCCTCATGCCATGAACCTGTGAAGAATATGTTAGGTTACATGGAAAAGAGGAATTAGGTTGCACTTGAAATTAAAGTTGTTAATACTACTAACTATGTGTACATATGTGAATATACCAATGTCAATCTCAGTACTCTGTATTGAGAAGGAGGGAGATGGGGAGGTGGGAGAGGGAGCCACCAAGTGCTGTGTGCATATATGTCACTGTCAACATGATTTACATTATGATGTGAGACTATAATGCACCAATAAAAGCACATTAAAAATAAAAAAAGAAATTAAATTTGTTAATAAACTGACCTTTTTTATTGTGGTGCTGGGAACTGAACTCAGGGGCATTCTACCTCTGAGCTACACCCCCAGCCCTTTTTAGTTCTTGTTTTGAAACAGGGTCTCGCTAGGTTGCTAACTAAGTCTTGCTACATTTCTGAGGCTCTCTTCAAATCTGCTATCCTCCTGTCTCAGCCTCCCAAGTACTGAGATTACAGGTGTGCACCACCACACCTGGCAATAAACCAACCTTTTAAGTGTATGTTTCGGGGGGGGGGTATCCTGGTAGGTCCAATGTAATTACAAGAATCCTTAAATGTAGAAGAGAAAGGTAAAAGGGAGACGTGACAATGAAAGAATTGTTAAAGAAATGCAACCTTATTGACTTTAACGATGATGGAAAGAGCCAAAGAATGCAGGAGCTGAAAAATTCCAGGAAACAGATTCTCCCCTAGAACTTCCAAAAGGGACTCTTGCCATGCCAACACCTTGATTTTTAGCCCTGGGAGACCCAGATCAGGCTTCCAACCTATAGATTTGTAGCATAATGAATTTGTGTTATTTTAACTGTTTGAAGTAATTTTATGGCAGAAATAGGAAACTAATATATGTGTGTGTGTGTGTGTGTGTGTGTGTGTGTGTGTGTGTGTGTGTTTCAAGTTTTGAAAAGCAAAAGTGACTGTGGAGCCACTTTTTAACTTAAACATCAAAAAGTATAGTTTTCAAAGGACATGTTTAGGTACTTTTTAAATGCACATGTACCAGTTCTCTATCATGTTCTAAAACCAGCAAAGGAAATGCCATATACTTGCATAAGTTGTGTTTGTTTATCCTGAAGCCTGGTGCTTAAGGTAAATAAGATTTAATTAAGAAAAATAAGCAGGTAGATAGTGGATTCTGTGGAGCAGCTCAAGGTAACTTTAGGTCATTTTCCAGGCACTGCTGTTTTTTTAATGTCTAATTTTACTTCAAAGCTTATGGATTCAGATGTATCACTAGTGCTGCTCTTTCCTTGCCTTGATCGGGATTGTTTTCACCTCACAAAAGAACATTGCTCTCACTCCAAAACAACAAAAAATTGCCCTAAGCCTCAAAGCAAAGTTTCATAATCCATTTTGTTTATTCTCTTTCTCCTAGTTTCTGGGCTTTTCAGCTTGTCTTTGTCTTGGACTCTGTGTTTTCCTATCCTCACTTAGGATATGGGCATATATGTGTTTAGAGTAGGCAAAGTACTTTTTTCTCCATTAACTCAGTTTGATTTTGCTGCTCTTGACCCTTTGAGGTAGGCAAGGCAGATATTAACTACATATATATTATAGATGAGGAGCCGGATGTGGTGGCACATGCCTGTAATCCCAGTACTTGGGAGGCTGAGACAGGAGGATTGCAAGTTCAAGGCCAGCACTTAGCAAGGCCCTCAGCAACCTAGCAAGACCCTGTCTCAAAATAAAAATTTTTAAAAGGGCTGGGAGGATAGTTCAGAGGTAGAATGCCCCTGGGTTCAATCCCCAATACCAATTTTTTTCTTAAATTTTGCCTCAATATGCCCAAGTTCATAGATTCTTCTAGGATAATTTCTTCCTAATGATTTGTATAAATTCCTAAACCTCAAAGTATGGTCTACTTCTGATAAGGTTTCTTATAAACAGTGTATCTGAATCATGTTGTAAAGATTCTCATTATTTCAATCCAAGAATTTTCTCCTCTCTTCTGTATATCCAGTTCTATTCTCTTTTATCCTAATCATTCCTTGTTGCACATCTGAGGCCACATCTAACTATGAGAACCTAACAGCCCTCTGCATATCACCTACACATTAATAGTTGTATTTATCAAATCACTAATTATCTTGGTTTCAAAATTAAATTTAACAGGAGGATTCCAAGTACCACATCAAACTACTCCGGTTATCTAGAGTTTGGACTTCTGGCAGATTTAACCATCTGGAGCATGGCTGTATAACACAAAAGGAAATGAGAAAGCTTATAAGCCTTGAGGGCAATAGCCTTCCAAAAGCCTTCTTCCTGCCTATGGATTACAACATGTATCAGCTGGGAATACTGATTTCACAAGGGTGATGGTAAATTTTATATGTCAACTTGGCTACCATCCCCTGTCATTCTAGAAATCACTAATCTTGAGGTTGCTGTCAAAGTTTGCAGATATGATTAACATCTACAATCAATTGAATTTACTAACATTATACTCAATCATCTGGTTGGGCCCAAACCAGTCAAAAGACTTTAAGAGCAAAACTGAGGTTTCCCTGAGGAAAAAGGAATTCTATCTCAAGACTCCAGACTCTGCCCCTGTCCGAGAGCTTCCAGCCTGCTCTTCCTGACAGGGTGCCCTATGGATTCCAGAATTTTCTAGCCCACCTCCCTAATCATGTAAGCCATTCTATTTATCTCATTCAAAAGTGCATTAAAAGGACAAGTAGGGGGATGTTTGAAGCAGACACACTGACTAATGATGTTAACTGTAAAAGAGATGCCAGAATCACCAAATCATCATGAAAGCGTTAATTCAAGTTGAGTGTAGTGACGACATAAATATAGGATACTATGGTTAAAGGAGGAAGTTTAAATTATCTGGAAAATTAAGCCTTATGCAACAATCTAATTTCAAAAGATGCTGTAATTCTAAAGATTCTAGGTTTGCTTTCAAAGTTCTCTTTGGGGTAACTGGCAAAAACGTGCCTTCTATACTAAATGAAAGTCTAGGTCAGAAAGTTGGGGGTCATTTCAAGCTTTGTAAGCTAAGTAAATTACTTTGTTCTTCATTCTGAAACAAAGAATATGCCATTGAAGGGATTTCATACAACGGGGTGATAAGTTGGTGTATCAAAGTGATCACTCTGCCTACTGGGTGGAGATCAACACTTAGGGAGATTAAAGTGGAAATGGGGATAGTAATTTAGAAGCTTGTGATGGTCCAAGCAGATAAGAGCAGACTGGGGCTGGGGCTGGGATTGCAACAGCAGCACTAGAGAGAAGTGGACAGATGTGGCTATATTTTGCAGGTTGTGATGACTGGGCCTTCCTGAGGTACTGCATATGAGGATGAGGGAGTAGGATGTGTCAGTGATGACTGCTAGGTCTCTGGCTCGTGGAACGAGATAGATGAAAGCATTGTCAGCTGAGAGAGAGGACACTAGAAGAAGGCCAGGTTTGTCTGAAGAGGATGGTAGAGAGAAGGAAGTGCACGAGTTCTTTAAGATCTATTTCATTTGAAATTTCTGGGAGCCATCCAACAGGAGATCTCAAGCAGGCAGCTAGATGTAAAGCTCTGAATCTCAGAGCAGAGTACTGATTTGAAGATGCAAACATGTGAGTCATTTGCCTATGGGTGGTAATTGAAGCAGAGGCTGTAAATGAAATCACCTAAGGAGAGAGTGGAGCACGAGAAGAGATGAATATCCTAATATTGAGCACTGAGGAGCTGCAATATTTAATGGCTGGATACATGTACTTGCTCATGCTATAAGTTCAATGTTTCCTGAACTAGTTTATAAAACAGGTTCTGATACACCTGTGGTTGCTGACTGGGCTAGTAGAGCCCAAGAACATGACCGTAATTATTGCAGTAGATTCCTGAAATATCCTCCATCCTGTTAGCACTACTCCACCACCCCACAGAGGGCTGGAAGATGTGGTCAAGTGGTACTGAGTTTCATTCAAGCTGGATCTGTTTCTCTCGCTAGCTTCTGCAGCACAAGACAATTCATAAAGTCTAGTTCTCTCATGTACTTTCGTTACGCCCTTCCAAATTATACCCTGTATTTATGGAATTAGACAGTTGGGTTCTTGACATTAGGATTTTAAAGAACATTAGATTAAAAAACAATATCTTTTAAGATGCACATTGGCATTTTATAAAGCTACCTCGACCATGCTGCCATGACATAATCAAATATTTATTGAATACCTACTCTTTATCCAGCCCTGTAGGGAATAGGAAAGAAGCAAAAGACATACTCTATTCTTAAGGAACTTTCTATTTAAGGAGACAAGACTAACACCCATGACCCAAGTAAAGAAAATAAAAGACCACATAAGTCAGGTGTGTATCACACAGCATAAGTGCTAAAGTCTATTCGAGTTCAGAGCAAGCAGATCTAACTGCCATTAGAAACAAGGCATCTGAGTCACTCGATAGGGCTGTGTTGCACTCATACCATCACGATTCTTGCTCCTTGGAGGAACTGGACAGAAACCATATTTGACAAACTGATCTCTAGGGGAGAATGTTGCACAACCACCTGCAGAAACCAATTCAATCTCCCATAATAGAATTTGAACCTCTTTTAAATGATTTAGGCCACTTGAGAGTTTTATAAGTCAGTTCCCAAATTAATTTAGCATTTATCTTCCAGACAGGCTATTACAGCTAACAATAAACTCCTGTAAAAGGAATTTAGATGAATGTGGCTGAGGGAAGGACTTCCTCATTTCTCATCCCATTTGATTTGTCTTCAGCAGTTGACACTGTTGTCTAGCCACTCCTGCTCACCTGGTGCCACACGTTGCTGATTCCCCTCCTACCTCTCTGACTGCTCAGCCTTGGGCCCAGAGTCTGGCACACACTAGGCACTCAATATTTCCAAATAATTGAGTACTTCTTCTTATTCCCTTACGTTCTGACTCTTCCATTCTTCCAATATTTAAAGGTAGACACTCCCCTCCCCATTTCCATCTCTGACAATCTTATCATTTTATCATCTTATAATTTTATCACCTTATCATTTATTCATCATAAACAATCACACCCACTCCTATGGCTTCAGCTACCTGCACACAGATGACACCCAAATCTGTCCCCCAAGCCCCATATTTTCAACTACCTGCAAGACCTTTCCAAGGCATGTCACAGGCATACAAAACCAAACTCTTATCTTCCTCCTTAAAGTTTCACTTAGTTCTATGCGAGGAATGTAGGTTTACACTCCCACCACTACTCAGTCAGTAGGGCTAAAACCTTCCAATGCATCTTCAAGCCCTCCCACTTCTTAGCCTGCCCCATGTCCAATCAGGTGTGAGGTCCTATCCAATTTCTTGCTGCATTCTATCTGGTCTCTGTCCACTCCTCTGCATCCTTACTGTCTCTGTGCATTCATCATTCATTGCCTGCATTCCTGTCACTGCCGCCTCACTAATATCCCCTGCAACAATGCATTCCTATAATTTATTTTTTACCCTGCTACCAAAATGTAATTCAAATCGTATTTCTCCGCTTTTGCAGAAAAAAATTTTTATCTTTGCAAGTCACTTTTTTGGCATAGAAAATGCCTTCATAAACTCAGCATCAGGTAAGAAACTTTCTGCTACAGAGACTAGAAATCCCAAATAGCAATGACTCATCAGAGTAGAAAGCTGTTTTAGTCACAGAAGTCCAGAGGTAGGTGGTTGCTGGCATTTATCCATCAGAGCCATCAAGAATCTAGACTCTCTTCAGTCACTCAGCACTGCCATCTATCCTATGCGTTGCCTTTTCATCTTCATTTTTGTCAGTAATTCAGCTGCAAGATGGCTATTAGATCCCCAGGTATCATGTTTGCATTCAAGGCAGAGACTAGAGGGAAACAAACAGCATTAGCAATGTCCAGAACTTTTCTTTAGGAGAGAAAAAACTCTGCTAGAAGCCCCTTACTGGTCTTTTGTTTATGTAACATTAGCCATAAGAATGTCACTGTCGTGTGGTACCCTCAAGCTCCAAAGGAAGTTGGACAAGTATTCCATTTTTGGAGCCTCTGTTGTAGATGTGGGCAAGATAGAAAGGGCTCATAATGGATGCTGGGCTATCTAGTCCCCAGTGTCTGCTACAGTCCCATTTCAGTACTTTGATCAGTACTACAACCTAATGAGTACAATGTTTGTCTTCATTTCTAGAGTAAGAAAATTAAGCTCCAGAGAGGTTATATAAAATGCCTAAGGTATAGCCATAGGTGGCAAAGTCTTAGATACCATTTTATGATGCCTACCTGGAGTTTTACTACATTGTTGCTATATGAAATGAAGTCCTATGTCAGGGAATATTCCAATCTCCAAAGAAGTCAAGGCCCTCAAGAATGAGACCCAGGCCACCTTCCCAGATTCATCTCTCACAACTTATACATACTCCTTATGCACATCCAATTCTTAGTTGCTCTGTTATTGTGCCAGATAACTGAAGGCCCCTGCACGTGCTGAGCCCTCAACTTAGAATGACCTCCATTTCCCAGCTTTACCATGACAGCCAGAACCACAAGGCTTTGTTTATTGAATTGAACTCATATTCACACTTCAAGATCCAGATTAAATTCTGCCTCTCAGCTAATGTATCTCTTAATTGCATCAGTCATGACTATTCATTATTTCTGAGAAGGCCCATGTCCTATTGTAGGACTTATTTTCCCCCATCTTGATAGTTGCTTCCTTTCCTGGTTACCTCCTTAAATCATAAGCTCCATGCAGTTTTCTGAGTCTTGGTTATCTCTGTACCCTTCTTGCCAGCACCTGATATAGCACCACACCAGCAAGCATATTTTTCAAAACATCTTTACTGAGATTTTATCTACATATCATACAATTTTCCCATTTAAAGTGTGCAATTTAATGATTTTTCATATGTTCCCAGAGCTGTGCAATGATCATCACAACCAGTTTGAGGACATTTCCCATCACCTTAAAAATGAAGCCCATCCTCTTTAGCTATCACCCCACAATTCCCCATTCCCTTCCCCAGCCATAAGTAACAAATTTATTTTCTGTCTCTACAGATTTGCCTGTTTGGGACATTACATATAAATAGAATCAGATAATATGTAGTCTTTTGTGTCTAGCTTTTTCAATTAACCTAATGTTTTCAAGGTTCATCTGTGTTGTAGCATTAATCAATACTTTATTCCACTGTATAGCCAAATCATATTCCATGGTATGGCTATGCCATATTATTTTATCCATTCATCAGCTGATGGAAATTTGGGTTGTTTCCACATTTTGGCTATTATGCATAATGCTGTTATGAACAGGGTGTACAAATATCTGAGTCCCTGCTTTCAATTATTTGGGTCATAATCCCAGAAGCAGAATTACAGTCGTGGGTCAGTACTGTAAGAGCTCTTTGTATATTCTAGAAACAATTTCCTTATCCCTACAAGATTTATAAATATTGCCATCAAGAATATTTAAATAAAGGAATTCCAAAATTGCTATTTAAAATTTCAGATATTCCTTGCAAAAGCTATCAAACATATTCCAACAATCATAAGCTCCATGATTTTTTTAAAAATTTGAACTTATTTTTATGCTTTTAGTGGTACATTGTGATTATACATTTCTGTGAGATTCAAAGTGATATAAACATACATGCACATATCACTTTGTATATTTCCAACAAAGTTTGTTTTAAGTGATCATCCACAAATACCAGTTTCTATAACTTCTACATAAAATTGGGCCTGAATCTCCAGGGCAAAACTTTATCCACTGACTATAATTAAAACATATTCAAGAATGTCACAAACCTTCCAAACAAGTTTACTTATGTTCTGATAAAATACAGCAGCAGAATATCAGCAACAAAATGATGATTATTATCAGTTACCCCAAATTACTCTCAAAATAAAAGTAGTAAAATAGCAATCAAAGCAATGTCTGACCATAGAGTGTTTCCAGCCTAGGAATAACCAGCCCATAGCCTTAGCAATTTGGCAAAGATTTTCATCAGCCTCAAGGTACTTTAAGATTCCGATTTCTCATCTTAGCCCTAATACTTTCTCTTGTTTTTCACATCACTTATTTGCCTCTTTCCAGACATAACTTACTGATACCATCTGGTTATTTTGATAACACTACTGATGGGAAGAAGACAGCAGCATATAAAACCAAACCCTGGAGTCCCTAGGCCAGCTTTGGTGATATGACCCCATATCTGTTTGCCCAAGCAGCAGGTGAGGATCCCATGAATATAAGAAAGTCAAGAGACTGTACCTATACTAATTGTTAGTCTTGTTATTTAACGTAATTGATAATATTCTTTCCCAGTAAATGTGCTTTATATACAAAAACTGCTGTCCTGATTTTTCTAGGATTGTAGGACTTGCTTCAATCAGGATAAGGATTCTAGTATTTCAGGTCACTCAAACAGTAAAGATCAGACAGCAGGCTTAATTCAGTGCACTTGGAGGTCTTCCTGTCTTCGGAGAAATGTGTGACTGTTTGGTATGCTCTTTCAGTTTGTAATCCTCTTCTGGGGGAGTAGAAAGAATCCAGAATCAGTGGTCCATAACTTGGTTTCAGTTCTGGCTCAGTGCTAGCTCAGTCCTAGCTGTGTTATTACTGGTATGTCTCTGTGCCTCAGTTTAGATTTCACTCATTCTTCTCTTCTCTGCCTTGGTTTTACCGTGGTCTCCATCTCTGCTCAAGTTGCAAAGTATAAAACCTAACGTAACCTAAAGAGGGTGTTGCATTGAGGAAAAAGGAAATAGTTTACTATAGCTGGAGAGGGGATGGAAAGCATAAGCGGAGAGGATGAGAAATGAGGCTTCAGCATAGAGCCATATTATAAGCTTAGAGGGCCATGATAAGGAAATTAGACATTAACATGCCCCAAATAAGAAGCTGTTAAAGAGTTTTGAGCAAAAGTACTGATTTCCTATCTGTATGTTTAGAAAGAACAACCCACAGCAATGTGGGAATGAATTGGAGGAAGGAGACACAGAGAACAGGAACAGATAGGAAGCTATCTATTGATGTCACAAAAACTTAAGACAGTGGTAGTTGTGAAGAGGAGACATCTGAGAGATATTTAGAAGGGATGGAGGAGACTGGAAGTTTGATTCAGTGTGGGAGGAAATAGAGGAGGAGGAGGAGGAAAGGATTATAGCTTAGACAATTGGGCAAATTATGGAATCATTAACAAGAGAGGTAATACAAGATGTTTGAGAGAACATAATTTTGTTTGGGATGTCATCAGTTTGAGGTGCCCACAGACATCCATGTAGCAAAGTCTAGTAAACCTTCAGAAATGGGGTTTATTAGCTCAAAGAGAGGTAGTGAGAGGTCTGGATTGGAATTAATCTTGGGCATGTAGAGATGATAACTGAATCTATAATAGAATATGATACAACCTACTGAAAGAACACACAGTGAGAAAAGTGCCAGGAGTTAGCTCTCAGGAACAAGAGTTTCCAAGGGATAGAGGAGGAAGTGTGTACAAAGAAGACTGGCATAGGGTGATATGAAAGAATGTTCCAGAGATGAAAGTTTTACAAAGCGGGGGACAGTCCAAAAGAACCAAATGCCACCAAGTGTCTGAGTTAGATGAGAACAGAGAAAAGAACATCAGAGTTAGCAATTAAATAGTATTTGGTCATGGCCAGGTCAAGACAATCTCAGCCCATGGGGAAAGAACTTGAAAAATGACTAAGAGGCAATTATGGAGATAGAGCGCCAACAAAATGCTCCCAGGAAGCTTGGTGAAAGGACAAAGTTAGGAGGTGCTTGTAAGAATAAAATGAGTTCCAGTGAGATAATGTGTGTGAACGCTCTGTTAAAAAATGCACAGGACAGTTATTATTCTGTTAAGCAAAGGCTATTCTCCAAAAAATAAAAAATAAAGAAAGAAAAAAGGCCCTCCCAGTAGCAAGTAGATGAGTCACTGGGCAAAGGAAATAAATGGATTTCCTGTTATAATTTCTGTTTTCATGGAAATGGCAGCACTGCTCATTCATCCATGTTTTGAGAGAGATCTCATTAAGAAATTATTCCCTCAGATATTGCAGTAAGCAAAAAGCCACAAGCTTGCCATCATCTTTTAAGCTAGGAGATAGAGGCTACACAACTATTAAGACCAATCAAGTGTCTTGGTGACTTTGTGCACTGAATTTCTTTTGATTTGCTATTGTGTTGGCCCAGCCTAAGTTTCCCAATCAACCACAAAGCCCTTGATCAAGCCCCACATCATGCACATGTCAGTGGCAATACAAAGCTGGGGCAACCAGCTGAGTGTTCCAAGGGACAAAGTTGGGAGAGAAGGCAGTACATAGACTTGTTATGTATACAAATATGAAGAGATGTGCAAGTAGGAATTTAATAGAGTAGAAATTGACACTGCTGATTCCATGTTCTCTGAAATAACTAGTCTGACAACAACAATAATAATGTCTTTTACAATCAACACAGCACTTCTGCATTCATTATGTCATTTGACCCTAAGAACCTACAGGGCCAAATATGCATGCGATTATTAGTCCCTCTTACAAATTGCAAAGACTAAAGCAAAAAGGTTAAGGGACTCCTGGACATGGCACAGACACTAAATAGCAGAGCCAAGGTTCCGCTCTAGGTCTCCTGAGTCTGAGTCTAGCACCCTTTTTGCCAAGTACACAGTCAGACTAAACCATCAACAGCCAAATAATTTTGTGATTTCAGTGGCACCCCATGTACAACCCCAAGAAGCAGAAATAGATGCTCAAAGATATTTGGGGGCCTATCTTTAACATTAGGCTTTTGTTCCTAAGAGTTAACTTTCTCTTCCTGAACTGCAGATCATTCACTTAAATGCTTGGTGCATTATGTAAAGATTCTTATTTGAGAAAGACAGACAGTCTTGCCCATGCTGTGTCCGTATCTGATTTTCTTAACAATGCTCCTCACTTTGTTAAGTCTCTTAGATTTCTTACTCATCTACCCCCCACATTCAGCGGAGAAAAGCCACCACACCTGTGAATCTCACATTCTGAAATTTGAATCACAATTTGGATTTATTTCCATGTCTATTATTACTGTCGAGATGTAAGATGAGGAAAAATGGACACATTAGAGAAATGAATTCAGCATAATGAAGGTCATTTTCAATTGTGACTGCCCATTATACAACTCTTTGGCTAGCATTACAGACAGATGCCATGCAATAGAATTTTTTTCTCATATCGAGTTAGCTTCTTGGCAGACTAAGGCAGCTCATTAGTAATCTTGGATTTCTTTCCGTATTTGCGATTCGACTCTAGATGGTAGATAGTAGGTGAGCTGGGCTTTGTGTCATAAAGATCCATAGTGACATTACTATAAAAATCCTGATTATTGAGAGGAGAGTTCACTTTCTTAAGACCCTAGTCTGTTTTAGCCAAAATAAGTAACTCTAGGTCAGGGCTGGCCAAGGTAAGCAGAAAGAAAGCATATGGGAGGAACAAGAGGGGAATTAGGAGGAAGACAGAAACCAGATCTCAAGTTTACAAGGAGCCACTGCATATTCTAGATATCAGTCCTCTATCAAAGGAGTAGCTGGAAAAGGTCTTCTCCCATTCTGTAGGCTCACACTTCAGACTTTTGATGGTTTCCTTTGCTGTACAGAAGTTTTTTTTTTTAATTTAATGTCATCTCATATATTGATTCTCATTTTTATTTCCTGAACTTTGGGGGTCTTATTGAGGAAGTTTCCACCAGTGCCTATATGTTAGAGAGTTGGTTTTATGCCCTCTTCTAGTAATTGCAAAGTCTCTGGTCTGATTTCTAGGTCTTTGATCCATCTTCAGTTGACTCTTGTGCAGGGTGAGATATTGGGGTTTAATTCCATTCTTTTTCAAATGGATAACCAGTTTTCCCAACACTATTTGTTCAAAAGGCTATCTTTTCTCAACAGATGAATGGATTAGGAAATTGTATTATATACACACAATAAAATTTTACTCAGCCATAAAAAGGAACAAAATTATGTCATTTGCAGGAAAATGGATGGAACTAGAGAATATTACACTAAGTGAAATTAGTGAGTTTCAGAAAGTGAAGGGTTGCATGTTTTCTCTCATGTGTGGAAGCTAGAGAGAAAATATGAAACAAAAAAGACAAGATAAATGAAGAGAAACTCCAGTAAAATAGTGGAAGGGGATAAAAGGAGGGAGGTGGGGAGAGGAGACTTGATGAAGGAAACAGTTCATATAATGCTATTAAAAATACACGAAATTATCAACACCAATCTCACTAACATTTATGGGGAAGGGGTGAGCAGGGTGGGATCTGGAGGGAAACACACCAAGTGCTGTGTGTATGTATGTTTCTATCACTCATTATGATGTATAATTATATTGCACCAATAAAGTATATTTTTAAAAAAATAATAGCCATTGCAATATATGAATCTATCACTGTGATTCTCATTATCATGTATAGGGAGGGAGGGGGGATGAGGTGTGGGGAGGGAAACAGACCAAGTGATGTTGTGTGTTTATGTGAATGTATCACTGTGAATCTCACTATAATGTGCAATCACAATGTACTGATAAAAATTAATTTTAAAAGAGCCAGGGAGGTGTTCTAAGGGAAAGGGAGGGGGAAGAATAAGGTTCATTAATGGAATTACTACCATCAACTATGTGTACATATGTGAATATACCAACGTCAATCTCAGTACTCTGTATTGAGAAGGGGGAAATGGGGAGACAGGGGGGGCACCAAGTGCTGTGTGCATGTATGTCACTGTCAACACGATTTACATTATGATGTGAGACTATAATGCACCAATAAAAAGCACATAAAAATCAAAAGAACATTTAAAATGACCCAAGACAAGCTACAGAATAGTTTCAAGGTCCAGTGTGACACTGCTTGTTGGGTGTGTGTACTTAGCAATAATCAATTTTATTTTGCTTAGTTTATTTCCTAAGCTTTTTATTTTTATTTTATTTTATTAGTACTGGGGATTGAACGCAGGGGCATTCTACATCCAAGCCACACCCCAGCCCTTTTTATTTATGTTTATTTTGAAACAGGGTCTCATTAAGTTGCTGAGGGTCTTGCTAAGTTGCTGAGGCTGGCCTTGAACCTGCGATCCTTCTGTCTCGGCCTCTGAGTACTGGGATTACAGGCATGCTCCACCATGCCTGGCTCTTAAGGTTCTTTATCTTAATAACTCAAATTTTTATTCTCTGAGAGTTTCCTCCAACTGAGTGAATCAACACTGGAAGTTTAAGAGGTGGTTCTTTCTGGGACAACTGGTCTCCCTACTCCCAGGCTCTTTCATCAACCAGGCTATCATGCGCATTTCTACCAGTGACCTCCCTAAGGACAAATATGACCACAGTACTTTTCTGCTTAAATGCTTTGATGGCTCCATCAGCCACTCCTACGCACCCTAACCTCTCTAGCCACAACAAATTATAAGCCATTCTGAAAATACACTGTACTTCAGTGCATGGAACATCCATTAATTTGTACTTTTTGGATATGCTCATAATAGAAAATCTACTCCGAGCCGAGGATGTAGTTCAGTGGTATAGCCCTTGCCTCGCATGTGTTGAGAGCCTGGGTTTGATCCCCAGCTCTACAAAAAAAGGGGGGTATTGTAGGTGTAGTTCGGTTGCACAGTGCTCTCCTTGCATGCACAGAGCCCTGGGTTCTATGCCCAGCACTACGAAAAAAAAAAAGAGATCCCTCACTATGATGTATAATTGCAATGCATTAATAAAAGTATAAGAAAATCAACTTAGACTAGATTCTTTTTATTTAATTATTTATTCATTTTGTGCTACTGGAGATTGAGCCCAGGGGTGCTCTACCATTGAGCTAAACCAGTAGTCCTTTTTATTTTTTTTATTTTGAAACAGGTTCTCAATAAGTTACTGCAGGCTGGTCAAGTTGGACTAGTTTAGACAAAAAAAAAAAGGCAAATGACTAAAAGGATACTGGGACGGAGCTGAAAGAAGTGCAGGGGCGAAGTTGGATCTCAGGAATAGCCAAATCCAGGGAACAACATCTCTGTCACCTCCACTCCTGTTTTGCCTCTCACCATAACTTTTGCCTTGGCTTTAGCTTTATTTTCTTTCACTGAATATCAGCATCCTGTCTATAGTGGAAAATGTGACCAGCGACAACTCCTGAGTTTTCTTGGTTATTATATCAACCAATAGACAGACACTGAATCTAGAGATTCTAGTTTAAATTTTTCTAGAGAAGAATCCAGTTACCCAGCTAATATGAGAGACTTAATAGAATCATGTGGCACAAATGCTTCTTCCCTCCTATTTGCTCCTGTGCATCACCCTTAGCTCTGCTTGTCTTGTTCTACTTTGACACAAATTTTCCTCTATTCTCTTCTCATTTCTCTAGAATTTTGTAGAACTTATTAATATCAACCATCCAGTCCTTGGTTAAAAATAGTCTTTATTGCAAGACTGTTTCATAAGCATATCACTTTATATGCCCAATGACTTTATAAGTGATTTGGGGGGCGAGGGAACACTTTGTACTTCTTCAGAGTGACCCACCCCCACATGCACACTGTTCCTAGGATTCCTCTAATACATACTAAGTGCTCACATGCTCTCTGAGTTCAACATAACATTTATTAGGTTTCCATGGTAGAGAAGCTTGGATCCCAAACAGAAAATAATTTACCTATCAACTCCTAGCTCCAGTAGCTAAATGGAGAGGATACCATTTTATTTCATCCCATCCATCCATCCACCCATCTACCCATCCATCCATTTCATTGGGAAACACTTAATGAAATGTTACTCTCTTCCTTTCACTGTGTTAAGTGCTGAGGATACAGAGATTAATTAGATGAGGTATCTATCCTGGAGGCACAGTCTAGTTGGGGAACAGACACAGACACAAATAAATCCTCACCACTCCAGATCACGAGTGCTGTGGGAGAGTAGAGAGTGCCAGGTGGGAGGGGTGTCAGAGGAGAGGAGATTAGAGGTGGGTCCCTGGGGTTGGGATTCAAATGCTTAGGAAATTACTATATCTAATAGATTATAATTTTGTGTGTAGTACTGAGGATTGAACCCAGGGGCATTCTACTTCCAAACTACACTCCCAGCCACTTTTTATTTTTCATTTTGAAATAGGGTCTCACTAAGTTGTGGAGGCTGGCCGTGAACCTGTGATCCTCCTGTCTCATCTTCCCAAGTACTGGGACTACAGGCATGTGCCACCGAACCTGGCTTCTAATTGATTATCTTTGACAATTTCCTTACGAGTTTATGAGACGGCAAAATGGGCAGAAAAAACTACAAGAAGCAGTTTAGTTTTTTGTTTTCAAATTCTCTACACAGGGATGGGATTCAGTGTCCTGACTATGTTCCCATCAGCTTTTGTGGGTACTCCCCATCTCGCCCCAACTTCACCAGCTTTCTTCTGCCTCCTGTGCAATCTCAGGAGAAAGGGACACCACTGCTTCTCCTCCTTGCATGACCCTGTTTTATGGAGCAGGATAGCCAGGAAATCAGGAAGTCAACGGAGAGAGAGCACATTACGTCTGAGGGTCTTCTGTCAAGCTATTCCTCTTGATACTTTCCTTTTAAATCTTACTATTGTTTGGAATGATGTATTGGGAGCAGGAATATTTCCTGTGTGGAACTACTTTGCAGAAGGTGAAAACATACCCTGTTTGGCAGTGGGATTTGACTATGATGTCACATAAATTTTGCTTCCCAGCTATTATAAGGAACCCCAGCACACAAAATGCACATTGGAATGCTGCTTCCCTTTCCACGGTCCTGATTTATAACACATTTGCTCCATGAAATTCAGTTTAGTTCAGACTCTCACTGGGAAAAACCTGTTTGTTTACAAACTACTAAACATGCAGGAAGCTACCCCTCCAAGGGTTCAAATACCATGGGAGAGCAGCCCTGGTCAGCAATGGAGGAATAGGAGAGGAGAAACCACAAGTATTCATCCTATGTCCAAAAGAAAAGGAAGAATTTCTGCTAATCATTTGGCATTTTTAGGAATCTATTTTAGCGGCACAGATGTTGCTTCAGTATCCAGCCACACCTTCCCCATGCCAACACCCTCACACAGCTATTCCTGGGAATTGGACAAACAAATCACACTAATGATGTGAATATCTGCGATCTTAACTCTCAACAGGCATGAAACCACTTTCAGGGAATCTCCTGATGTCCTGCCTGGGGCATCCCCACTCTACCTAGGAGGCCAGGAGGGCTACCACCACCTGTGCTGGAGCAAGCAAGGCCAGGTTTGGCCCTGCAGAATTCAGAGAGGCTGCAATGATTGCCAGCATTCTAGGGGTGAGAACTAAATGTGTGAATTCAACAGTCTTTAGGTTTACCCTAGATGGCTTCTTGTCAGCACACACATAAATAAGATTACAATTAGCTATTACACCATATTCTGCTTTCACAGTGGTTTTATTCCTAAGCATTTAAAATTGCACTACATCATTGCTGTTTTCCTTGCTATTGGCATCAATTCTTAGGGGAGATGACATCTGGGTATTTTCTCAATAGACTCTATCCTCTTTTGAGGATGATCTTGGTGACGTAGTGTGAACTTTTCATACCAGGATCCTTCTGGTCTTCTCAACTTCTGATACATGCAACTCAGTCGTATAATTTTCTTTTATTTTTTGCGGTACTGGGGATTGAACCCAGGGGCATTCTACCTCTGAGCTACACCTCCAGCCCTATTTTTTATTCTTTATTTTGAAACAGGGTCTCACTAAGTTGCGGAGGGCCTCACTAAGTAGCTGAGGCTGGCTGCGAACCCGGATCCTCCGGTCTCAGCCTCCAAGTACTGGGATTACAAGTGTGTGCTACCATGCCTGGCACTCCTATATTTTTCTAATGATTCGTGTTTGCCTATCTTTGGTTCAATTATTGTCTAAAAATAAGTCCTGCAAAAGAGTCTAGGTTAGTGTTGGAAAAAGGAAATTGGAAATCCTGATTCACTTAGTCCAACAAGCTATATAGAAATACATATTTTTCTGATCAACTTATATAATATTCCCCCCTCATTTTTATTATTAAGAAATTTTAATATATATATATATATATATGTGTGTATATATATATGTGTGTGTATATATATATGTGTGTATATATATATATATATATATGTGTGTGTGTGTATATATACACACATACATATGAAATTAGAGTGGTATAATGGCCTCCTGCATACCTATCACTCAGCTTCAACCAACCATTACTAACTGGCAAAATTTGTTTTATCTATTCCCAGATCCATCCCACATACCACTTGAGAACATTCTTAGTGCAAGTTAGCAGAAGGCTTAGCCTAGATTGTGAAGTAGAAAACACCATGAGAGGA
>PVJS01039542.1:0-18847 GCA_004027185.1 Glis glis
GGCCGCGAACCCGGATCCTCCGGTCTCCACCTCCCAAAGTACTGGGATTACAAGCGTGCGCCACCACGCCCGGCTCATTTTATTTCTTTAATAAATATTCACATAAATTAAATTACTGGCTGGGAATTTATTGGTTTTTTTGTGGGGAGGAGGAGCTTAAATGGATGAAATACTTTCTTGAAAATCTTTTACAACTGATACTTTTGTCAGTGCTACTATAAAACAGGAGAAATTTTGCTACAGGTCACCTAATTGTAATTTTATTTCATATTTATTTGACTAATAGTATGATTGAACAACTTCTTTCTCCTACCCTTCTTCCTTTCTTAGAAATACAACATATTTCTAATTCATGTGATTATATAGGATAGTTATTCACTTTTGGCTACATTATTTTGTTTACACGCAGATTTCACCTGTGAGTTTGGTAACCTAGTTATGTAATGAAGTATATGGTTACAAAATGTCCATGTCAAGTCAGATGTACTAATTAAATATCAAATTCTTATATTTTAAAAACAGTTCCCACATATGTCAAGCAGGAATTTGTTTTAGTCATTATTAGACACAAATCCTCTCCTGTGGTATTGTGAAGATATGAAGAAATTATACAATTTATGTATAAATACAAATATATGCACGAATTAAATAAAAGCTCACTTTATAGCTAGTTATTTATCCATTGAAGCCTTTAATTATTCCTATGCAATGACATCATTACTTTATTCTATAGTTTCATATTATCATTAATGCTTTAAACTAATAACCAGACAACTTTAATTTTGATAAAGAAAAGGCAAAAGTAAAACCATAGCATAGACCTGTATATCAGTACAAATTTCACCAATTTGTGTGGCAATCTATTTTTCCTACGAAATTGCTGCTAGGTGTTTACTGATTATTAGTATAAAAAGTGGCTATAATTTTTCAGGTTATAATTAGTTATGGTAACTGACTCAGATCAAGGATTGGGACATCAGCTGTCTTAGATTATAAATGCAAGACATTACTTGCTGTCTTCCAGTCAAGGCAATTCATTAGTTATGCTGTTTGAGAGCAGCTGTACCCTTTGCGATGTGATTTACTCAGATTCTCTCAATATTACCGCAGAAGCATGGGGAGATAAGTGATTTGATGAGGCTATGTATTTACTGTCAAATGCCATTATGTTTTGAATGTGCAGTAGCAATGATAGAAAGTTTGTGTGTCAAAGGCAAAGGATTAAATCAAATGAGGAAAAGCCCCCCAAATCCAAATGCACTAAATCATAGATGCTATAGGCATAAACTTTAAAGAGATGTTACAGAACCCATTAAATTTCCACTTTGCCATTTCCATTCATTATTGTGAGGAGTAGATACATTGTCTAAAATGTAAACATAGAAAACCAATTGTTACAAATGTAAATTGTCAACTGTTTATCTACTGAACACAATTGTAATTGTTCTACATATGCTTTTGTAGTTCAATTTATGCATGCATACTTCTTTTTTTTGTTGTTGTACTGGGGATTGAATCCAGGGGCACTCTACCTCTAAGCTACACCCCCAGCCCTATTTTTTATTCTTTATTTTGAAACAGGGTCTCCCTAAGTGGCGGAGGGCCTCACTAAGTAGCTGAGGCTTGCCGCAAACCTGTGATCCTCCTGTCTCAGTCTCCCAGGTACTGGGATTAGAAACGTGTTTAAGGAATATTTTTCGAGCTGGGCATGGTGGCACATGTCTGTAAGCCCAGTACTTGAGAGATAGAGACAAGAGGATCGCAGGTTCGAGGACAGCCTCAGCAACTTAGTGAGACTCTCAGCAACCTAGTGAGACCCTGTTTTAAAATTTAAAAAAAAATTAAAAAGGGTTGGGGGTTGTAGCTGGGTTCATCCTCAGTACCACAAAAAAAAAAGGAATACTATTCTCCCTTTATTGTCCTCCCTTCTTCTTTCTGTATATTACAAATACATACAAAAAAAGTAAAATTGAAAATTAGTGGTAACAACTGATAGAGAAGAACTCAGTATCTACAGTGACAGGTGATCACAAATTTTCCCCATCTGTAGATTAGCTATTAACACTGTGAAATAGTATTAATTATATTCTATTCAATCTAAGAATGCTGATATTGATAATTTAAATTGATTCTAATGCTTTCATGATGGCTGTAAATTCTAGAAGGGGAAAGGATCATAAAACAAAATGGGAGCCACAATTTTCTCATAATTGTTTTCATTTACGATTATAAAAGCATAGACACTATTCCTTCATGAATACAACAATGTAACATCTTATATTTCACTTCAGTAATCACCAGTCGGGAAGTATATTTTACAATTCTGGAGTTTTCATTTGATTGTTCTTTCTATTTTCTGGTTGTGAAATGCTCTTTTTCATTTTTTTAATGCATTCATCTTGATCACTCTAAAGTCATTGTAAGTCACCTCCAGTAAATAAAGCATTGTTGATTGTTTTCCCCCCTTAATTGTGAATCATGTATTATTATTGAATGAAGGACATCATGCATGAAAATATGGAGACTCCAAAGGAGGTTGAAATTCCCTTCTGCCTAGCAGTTACAAACAGATATTAATCCTCTGCTCTAATCAGAGATTGAATGGGTTTCAGGGCTTCCCTAGGCTTTGTGAAATTTATTCTGTATAATATTTTTCATGTTTCTGGATCTCAGACCTGCATATTTTAGGAACCAACTAATTCCCAGAGTGAAAAAGACAATTGAAAAGGTCCAGCACACCTGTTCAGTTCCTTTCTCTGTGTGATCTTGGCTTCCTAAGCTGTCTTTCTTGCTCTCTTATGCCTTTAAATACCTGTTTTGTTTGTTTAGTTCCTTTAAAAAAAACCCCAGCTTTTATAGACTTTTCCTGGTAATATTTGGCTTTTTTAATTATAGGTGGTGCTTTGTTTCTTTCTGAATTCAAAAGTTCTAAAGACAAAATATTTATGGCATGTTTTCATACATATATATAAAACTTAAAACTCATTTTATTTGGAAAATATAGTAAAAATAGGAAACAGTTATGAGGTATTCATGCAATCAAAAGTTTTATGTGGCTTTTTTACATAAAATATGGAAATAACAAAATTGACTCTATTGGAAATATGATGGAGTCACAAGCAGCGTGGAGAAGCAGCCTTTTTGAGACAGGCAACAGAAAACACACATAACAGAATCACAAGAAGATTTTGTTGCGGTGTGCACAGTGCTCTGCAGGACAATGAACTCTGTCTTTTCTCCAAATTATACTGATTTTCCTGGATTTTTTTGTTTGTTTGTTTGAGCCACTCCCTCCACATTCAAAGACCAAGGGCTCAACTTACTTTTAAAAATATTTATGTTTTAATATAAATTTAGAAGGGGGGAGGTGCTATAGTTCACTTCATTACCAAAGTTGGAGAAGAGGTCTGGGTGCTGGATCTGTAACACAGCACCTGTGCTCTCTGCACCTTCTCACCATGCATAGATGTAGATGTGTGGGCCAGATGACAGCACATCCATTTCCTCTGACTGGACCATGTTTTTTTGTTTGTTTGTTTGTTTGTTTCATCAAAATTTGAGTCACAGCCGGGCATGGTGGCTCACGCTTGTAATCCCAGTACTTTGGGAGGTGGAGACCGGAGGATCCAGGTTCGCGGCCAACCTCAGCGCGCATGCGCACGCGCGATCGATCGATAGATCTCTCTCTCTCCTCTCTCCTCTCTCTCTCTCTCTGTCTCTCTCTCTCTCTGTCTCTCTCTCTCTCTCTACCTAGTGAGGCCCTCCACAACTTCGTGAGACCCAGTTTCAAAAATAAAGCATAAAAAAAAAAATAGGGCCCGGGGCGTAGCGCGGAGGTAGAACGCCCCTGCGTTCAATCCCCAGTACCGGAAAAAAAAAAAATTTGAGTCACATGTTCTAAGCTCCACAAGTACACCTCAAGACAGGCCAACTATCAGATATTATTAGTCACTCCATTGATGTTGAAGGAAAATACCAAAACACATAAGAAAAAAATGTTCAGCCAAAGGTTTGCACATGCCTCCTGAGGCCTATTAAGGGGCAGCAAGCATAATGCAGAAAACCATGGGCTTTACCTTGTATCTAACTCTATTTGTTCTAATATACTCAACCCTCTTTTCTTTTCTCTTTTCTTCTTTCTTTCTTCTTTTTTGGCATGAATTAAACCCATGGGTATTCTACCCCTGAGCTACACCCACATCTTTTTTATAATTAATTAATTAATTAATGGTACTAGGGATTGAATCCAGAAGCATTCTACCTCTGAGCTATACTCCCAACCCTATTTTTATTTTTTATTTTGAAACAGGGTCTTACTAAGTTGCGGAGGGTTTCACGAGATTGCTGAGGCTGGCTTAAAACCTGTGATCCTCCCATCTCAGCCTCCCAAATACTGGAATTACAGGAGTGTGCCACCATGCTCTGCTTTTATTTTCTATTTTGAAACAGGGTCTTACTAAGTTTCTGAGGTTCTCACTAATTTGCTTGAGGCTGGCCTGGAATCTGGCATCCGCCTGTCTCAGCCTCCCAAGTACTGGGATTACAGGCGTGGTCCACTATGTCTGGCTTCATTATAATTTTTCCAATAGAATATTTCATCTAAAATAATTATGCTAATATTTTTGACTACTCAATATTTGCTGGAGAATATTCCAAATCTTTTACACATAATAAATTGTCTGAAAATAATCAATTCTTAATTTTTCCTCTATTTTACACATAAGTAACTGAACCATAGAGAACATAAACAGTTTATCCATGTGGGTGTTTATGTGTGTGTATATAGATGTACAGAGTGAGGCAGAGAGAAACAGAAACAGAGAAGGACAGAGAGAGACAAAGACACAATGAAAGATAAAGAGAAACAATTGTGTTTGTGATATAGTTAGGTTATAACAAATTTTGCAACTAATAACGGCAGTTTGATATTGTTTAAACCAAAATACTCTATAAAATACCAAAGCCAATTCTTTAGTGTAAGGGACTATTATGGAAAGGTAGACCAGACATCTCTGCATATCCTAGCCCTTCAAAGTTTAATAATATCAAAACACAACCCGAAAGTGGCAGGCTGACATCTTTCAAGTTGTACAGCATGGAAATACTTCTTCACAGAATGAATTAGATTAGGGCAAGACATTGTATAGGGGAGTATTGATGAGTGGATGTTATACTGGGACGGTTGGTTTCCCTGTCTTTTCCCTCAGGGTGGCTCAGGTTGGCTGCCTTCACCAGGTGTTTTAGAGCACAGTGTTCTCTCATTGGGGATCATTCTTTCTGTGGAAGTAGAAATAATGGACACTTGGCAAGGGGTTTAAATTTGCCTCTGTTCTTGCCACTGAAATTGTATTTGGCAGGAAGTTAAAAAAATTGAATGTAGTATTCCACTGGGAAATTTGTCATTTCCTTGAACTACGCGTTCAATGCATCTAGAGGTCTCTGAGTAGGGTGACTGATTGACATTCGGATGTCATGCTGATAAAAAACTCTTATCTAATTTGTAATGTTTGTTTTTCAAAAACTGTAAATACAAGTATGCTTAAGTTAGACTGTCTTACTTTTTTCAGAAGAGGGAATTATTTGCTAACTAATATTTTGAAATATAAAATACAAATATGCAAATGGATAGCTAATAAACATTTAAGCGATCATAGTGTATATTTTATAGAATATTATTTGGTAGGAACACATTTAAGAGTTAATTATTTTAAATATAAATATTTAATGTTATATCATTTTCACTAGAGATAACAGAGATTAATATAAGTATGTCTGCAAAAGAGGCCATTAATTTCTTTGTAATCTTTGAAAATTAATATATGTTGATTGAATAATTAGTCAATCTAATTTAAAGATTTCATTGTAAACCAACAGATATTATAATTTTTATTACATAACTAGGGTAAAACTTCTAAATTATGAAAAATTTTACTCTAATGATCCGTCCACTTCAATTATGCGATTTTGCTTTTATATTGAATGTAAGCTCTTACATTTTTAAGAAGCTACAAACCAAAAAATCATATGTATGTAATCATTAGAGAAATATTTTACCACATGATACATATTTACATGTTTTTTAAAACTTTAAACAAATTCTTAATGTATCATTGAGGCATTTGTTGTCATTGTAACAGGTCTGTTGTGTCAGTATTGCATCAATATTATGTTTATTGAGAAGGTTTGATGCAAAAAGTACATATTTAAACAATAATTCTCCCAAAAACTTGATCCCAACAGGTCATCAAAACATATAAAATAGAAAATATGACTTTTAGATTTATGTATTTATATTTATTAAATACATTTAAGAGGCATAACAGGACATTTGTATATGTGTGTGTGGCACTAGGGATTGAACCCAAGGACATTCTACCTCTGAGCTACACCCCACAGCCCTATTTTATTTTTT
The DNA here is from genome assembly GCA_004027185.1 of Glis glis. Taxonomy (NCBI): domain Eukaryota; kingdom Metazoa; phylum Chordata; class Mammalia; order Rodentia; family Gliridae; genus Glis; species Glis glis. The sequence continues at coordinate 6,413 of PVJS01039542.1, forward strand.
TACTTTGAAACAGGATTTCACAAAGTGGCTAAGATCCTTTTTTAAATTGCTGAGGCTGTCCTTGAACCTGCGATTTCCCTGTCTCAGCCTCTCAAGTCCTGGGATTACAAGCGTGCCACCATGCCTGGCAGAACATTTTGATAGATTAGTATATAATGAAATAATTACTATGACCAAATTAATAACCATCTCCTCACATAGCTTCCTTTTATTTCCCCCAAAGTGAGAGCAGCCGATACCCACTCTCTTATTAAACTCCCTTTATCTCATACATATTAACTACAACCATCGTTCTATGCCTTAGATCTCCAGACTTCCTCCTCCCCAATAACTGCACCTCTGTGCCCTTTGGCCCATTTCTCTCATTTCTTAGTCATTACTGTTCTGCTATTTATTTCTTTGGATTTGACTTTTTTAGATTTGCCATACAAATCAGATTTGACACATAAATGTGCAGTATTTTTTTTGGTGCTTGATTTATATCACTTAGCAAATTGTTAACAGCCATTGTTGCAAACAGTGTGGGGGTTCCTCAAATTAAAAACAGAGCTGCCATATGATCCAGCAACCCCACTACTGTGCATTTACGTAAAATAAGTGAAATCAACACCCCAAAGAGGTACGTGCGCTCCCAAGTTCCTTATACACGGAGGGCATGCATGAGTACTGTATTTTATATACATAGTATTTTATATAGTATTTTATATACATATGTGTGTACATACACTGAGATAAAATTTGGCCTTAAAAAAAGAGGGAAATTCTGCCATTTATAACAACATGGAGGAAACTGGAAGAGAGTAGCCTCTTAAGACTGAATGAGAAATCACTGAATAAGTGAAAAACATGTCTTATTCCTGAATTGGAAATTTCAATAGTGCAATAAAGTCGACAGTGTTCTATAAATTTCATATATGTAAAACTAACTCAAGAATATTGAAAAAATGTACATCTGGCTGTGGGAATTAGACAATAGAAGTTCAGAGATCATCTAGAAAGAAATATGAATTAAATAAATGTGGAATAGAATAGTGATGAGGCAGCAGTTACCCTGGAATATAAAAATAGTGGAAAGAAATACTATCAGAATAAATTATTTATGTCATCTTATGGAATAGACAGTCTCAAAATACTAAGGCTAAAACTAGAAAGGAGGGATCATTTGGACTATTTTTTGCTATTTCCCTTATATATATAAAATATAAAGATATACTACATCCTTAGAAAACAGTTTAACAGCATAGTTGGAATTACATTAATTAATTAATTAGTTTTTTGTTGCACTGGGAATTGAACCCAGGGCATTCTACCTCAAAGCTACACCCCCAGTCCTATTTTATTTTTATTTTGAAACAGGGTCTCGCTAGGTTAAGAGTCTCATTACTTGCTGAGGCTGTCCTCAAACCTACAATCCTTCTGTCACAGCCTCCCAAATACTGGGATTATAAGCATGCACTACCATGCCTGGCAGAATTTTATTTATGATGTGTTTATGTCTATATTTCTGTAGATAGATATTGTATTTTTGTATACTTTATTTTACAGCCAGTATCCGTATTTTATATACACATATGCGATTTATAAATCAATGAGAAAATAAGAAGACAAATTAGGCAACAAATAAATATGCCTATTTGCTGTTTATATATTTTTCATGGGTGGTGAAACTTTCCTTCTTTAAATTTCATCCATTTCTACTGATCAAAGTCCTTGCAGTCCTACTATTCTTAACAGAAAAGACAGTTTACAATATCTGAAAATGGCACTTTAATAGAAAAAATTAAATCATTCTTTTTGTGCAATACTATAATTCTCTACTTTATACAGTTTTGGAGACTTAGAAACTATGAAATTTTGCTGTTCAATATTTTTAAAAGTATTCAGAAGACACCCTGTATGTGTCGAGTCATTTTTAAAGCTTTAATGTTGGCATAATTCCAGCAGAGTTATTTGGAGTTGCTCAAGCTCAGCATTTTCATACTTTCTCTCTCTCTTTTAGACAACACATTTAATTTGTGTTTTAAATACCATGGGGGGGGGGAAATTATGAAAACTAGAACGAACTAATATATACAGAAATGCATTGTTAATTTTATCTACAAACAGGCCACTCCATCTGTTCAAACATAATGCTCCAAACCAAGGAATATGTTCCAAACCAAAGAGCATGATATTTGACAGATGGAGAGGTCTGTAAGCCTGTCTGGAACATGGAATACTATATAGTTTGTAGCAGGGTCCAATTTTCCACACTTAATGAAATCTAATAGAAATTTCCCCCCAATAAACATCAAAATCAGCACCAATTTTTCCAATTGATATGCACCATAGACCAACTCATTTTATTTATTTTCTTTCTCAGACAAGGAAATCCAGGTTTACTTTCAGAGTTAATTTATCTCTTCATGGTTGTTCTCCTACATGAATAAGTACAAATGTCAAATATATTTCATCTATGATAAAAACACTAATGAGTCAAACTTAATTGCTTTACTCTCTAGCATAAAAATATCACATGAGTGTTCTTTTTAAAACAATCGCTTAAAATGGTATCATAGTACATAAAATTCAGAAAAGTCTAACAGGTTGTGATACTGAGGGATTCCCAAAGTGGGTGACACCACCCCCTGGGGGGGGCACTGAAATGAAATATAGGCACAGGAAAGCAGATTTGTGGCTGCATCTATTTATTTATTTAAAGAAAGATTTCCAGGGGGACGCTGAGTAATTTCTTTTTTTCTGAAAAAAGGGTGGTAAGCTAATTAAGTTTGGGAACCTCTGCTTGAATTAAACAACAAAACAAGATGTTTATCTTTCCTAAAAGCATGCAGCCAGTGTGAGACTGAATCTTTTTCCGCTCTTGTCTCGGCCTCCATGCTGAAGTCCAGAATTCTGATGTGTGATGAAGGGCAGGGGAGCTCACCTCAGACCTCATCATTAGTATTAATATTTCACTGCAATTCAACTAGACAAAAACTTTTCTGAAAATATCTGTATCCTATGGATTGCTAGGAACCGAGAACACTATTTCAATCAATGTAAATTAATTATAGGTTTATCAAATAGAGCAGGAGGGCAGCCAGTGAGAAATGTGTAGATAAAATATATTGACATTGACAGGTATCACATGAGTTCTCAGTCATGACAACTGGGACATAATTTAAACATTTCAAAATTCAGCACCACTTATGACTTTGCATCTCAGTAAACTTGTATCAATCATTTAAACTTGTTTCTAGCCCCACTCAGTTCCAAACCTGGGTAGCGATGACCACCCCCTATCATCCTGATTGTCCTTGACACAAGCAAGAACATTTGTGACAACTCATAAGACATGCAGATTTAACAGAAATTTCCATTATAAACCCTAAAGTGAGCCCACTTCTACCTGTCTCCCAAGTACTATACTTATATATGAATTGCTGTTGTAGAGATACTCTCTTTTATTCCACCTCAAAGAAATGGACTTTTGAAGTAACTTTACCGCATATTTAAAGACTGAAATACTCATTTTTCATTTGTTGGCTATAAAAACCTTCATTATATTATGCAAAATTCAGATAAAATCAATATTTTACAGCTATGCTTGAGCTTTCTCAATTTATTTTTATTCTCTTGCCATGACGTAAATTATTCTTGATTTTCAAATCAGATATGCTACCAATGAATGGTTGTATTATCATTTTGATGGTCATTTATTTGGCCATATCATTCCCACATCAAATGCTCTGAATAGTCTACCTTTCAAATTTACATGATTTTATTAGATACGATTTTGTGTTAACATGAACTGCATAATGACATACTCTCAAATTTGGGTTCCGAGCTTACTTCCCAATTATAGGAAGTTTCACTGGATCTGAATCTGTCTGCACCAATGAAAATTAATGAAGAGGCTGTTTGCAGTGCCCAAGAATGTCTTTGGATGTCAATGAAAATCCATCTTCTCTATTGCACTTGCGTATTAGGGTGGTCCTATTCTCTTTATTCACATTCCACTTTATGTTTCTTATCATTTCTAACCCAGCATATATTTTGTAACACTGGTATCTGCTGTAGCCAGCTTGTGTGTGCATACATGTGTATGTGTGTTGAACTTCAATTTTACCCACGAGTTTAAGAAAATAAAGTATATTTAGAAAGAGAAGATAAACATTCCTGACCAAGAAAAAGACTATTTATATTTGTACCACCAGATTGCCCCAATGTAGAGCTCTCCAAATTCTACATTCAAATCAACTTGTAAATCTAATAGGCATCTCAGTCTTAATAAATCCAAGCTGAAATTCTTGATTCTTCCCACTCCAATTAAAACCTATATTTCTCATTATTCTCCATCTCAAAAATTATGCCAAATCCAATTTAATTTCCTAGAAAAGCACGAGCCTTCATTCATTCACTCTTCTCTCCTTTCTATTGTCTTTCACATCCAATTAATTGGCAAGTTCTCTCAATTTCATGTTGACATAGATTTCTAACAGATCCAAATCTCTCTATCACCAGTATCCTAGTTCCAGGCAATGGATTTTCTCTTTTCTGGGCTAATTCAATGGAATATTTTTCATTCCTGACCCTACAGTTTATTTTTCACATTGCAGTCAGGATGTTAGATTATTTTCAATATTCTTTATTGCTTTTTCTTCCTCCTTTCCTTTCATTATTCTTTCATTTTTTTCCTCTTCTTTATTTCCCTTCTCCCTCCCTTTCCTCCTCCCTTCTTTCTTCCTTCCCCTCTTCTTATATTTCTCCTTTTCAAATGAGTCAGATTTTAGGTCTACTTTCCTTTAATCTTTATTATTGATTTCAGTTATACATATAAAATCCAAAGTTTGTCATGGCCCCCAAATCACTAAATAATTTGGTCCTACATCCCTCTCCAAGCTTAATCATGCACCTCCCTGTCCTTCCTCGGCATCCTCTAGTTGTAGCTCAGTCTCTTCTTAAATATTTGTGCTCACTTCTTCCTCTGCCTGTGGTATGATGATCTTTTAAGTTCTCAAATGTCACCACCTCCAGAGGAAGCATTAGCTCTGCCACTCTAACTCTATCTAGAATTCTTCACTGCTATACACAATTACCCTCAGAAATTGTTAATTATATGTGTGGACTTGTTATCCTTGGGGTATTCAGATATCTGGTTAAACATTATTCCTGCAGTGTCTGGGAGGGTGTTTCTGGATGAGATTAATATTGAATCAGTAGACTCAGTAAAGCCTTCATTGTTGGTGGGCCTCTAACCTATTGAAGGTTTGCATAGAATAAAAGGCTAAGAAAGAATTCACTCTGCCTACCTGTCTGAGAGCTGGAAGATTGTTCTCTTGCCTTTGAACTTGGACTCAGACTCGAATTTGCAACATACTCTCTCCTGCTTCTCAGGTCTTTGGATTCAGATAGATACTATACCAATGGATCTTGTGGGTCTAGACTTTTCAGCCTACATAATCACAAGGCAATCCTTTCATATCATTTCAGTCTCAGCCTTTTCCAGGATGCACTTCAAAACTCTTCCACTTTCTATCCATATTCAGTTCCAAACCTTCTTCCACATTTTCAGGTATTTCTTCTAACAGTATCTGACTTCTCAGCACCAAAATACATATTAGTCTCCTTGGGTTGTCTTCACGGAATACCCTAGACCGGGTAGCTTAAACAACAGTAATACATTTCTCACCATTCTAGAGGCCAGAAATCCAAGATCAAATGAAGTTTCCAGCCAGGTGTGGTGGCGCATTCCTGTAATCCTGGTACTTGGGAGGCTGAGACAGGAGGCTCACAGGTTCAAGGCCATTGCGTGTAACTTAACTATATCGAAATAAAAAAAACAAAATAGGGCTGGGGGTGTTGATCAGAGGTAGAATGCCCCTGGGTTCAATTCCCAGTTTCTTCCTCTCTCTCTCTCTCTCTCTCTCTCTCTCACACACACACACACACACACACACAAATAAATAAAGAAAAAGATGAGGTTTCTGATACCAGCCTTCTTCTGGATTTCAGATGGCTGTCTTTTTACTCTGTGACATTTTGTTATAGCAGCTAGAGATGACTACTATACCTTCTAATACCATTAAATAATGAAATACATCTGAATATTAATTATCTATATACATATATATGATTTCTAAGTGAATTTCTCTATTTATATTCAAGCTACTATCCACAGATTTCTTCAGTTTGTGGTAGGAAGTCTTTTTCTAAACTAATGTGTTTAGTTCTTCTAATATTCTCCCAGACCTCTCAATGTGAAAAGGCAAGAGTACTGTAGCAAGGGTACAAATAAACTCTTTTTTTCTCAAATTTCTAAATATTTAAAAATACCAAGCAAGAGAATAAAATATTAAATAAAACATGTTCTATATCCTATTCTGCAAAATATATCAGCAAAGTTCTTCAAAGACAGAATCAATAGGCTAGCTCTTACGCCGGGCGTGGTGGCGCATGCTTGTAATCCCAGTACTTTGGGAGGCGGAGACTGGAGGATCCAGGTTCGCGGCCAGCCTCAGCTCGCTCTCTCTCTCTCTCTCTCTGTTTCTGTCTCTCTCTCTATTTAGTGAGGCCCTCCGCAACTTCGTGAGACCCGGTTTCAAAATAAAAATAGGGCCAGGGGTGTAACGCGGAGGTAGAACGCCCCTGGGTTCAACCCCGGTACCGCAAAAAAAAAAAAAAAAAAAAAAAGGCTAGCTCTTTCTCTCCCTTGCAAGCTGGAAATTCAGGTAAAAATTGATATGGTCTTATGTTTGAAAGTTAGAAACTCAGGGAAAATTTCTATGCTGCAGTCTTTGTGCAAAATTTCCTTTTTTTTTGTCTTTTTTTTTTTTGCGATACCGGGGATTGAACCCAGGGGCATTCTACCTCCGCGTTACACCCCTGGCCCTATTTTTTATACTTTATTTTGAAACCGGTTTCACGAAGTTGCGGAGGGCCTCACTAAGTAGAGAGAGAGACAGGGAGAGAGAGAGAGAGAGAGAACTGAGGCGGGCCGCGAACCCGGATCCTCCAGTCTCCGCCCCCCAAAGTACTGGGATTACGAGCATGTGCCACCATGCCCGGCTTTCCTTTTTTTTTTTTTTTAGGGAAACCTCAGCCTTTGTTTCTCAGGCTTCCATTAGATTGGATGAACACTACCCACATTATGATGAATAATCTACTTTTGTTACACTGAAATCAATAAATACTTCGACAAGCACCTAGACTCATGTCTGACCAAAGAACTGTCTAATATAGTGTAGCAAAGTTAACACATAAAGTTAACCTAAACAATAAGCATTATAAATACAACATTTGTTAAACGTCTAAGTTTTTCTCTTGGAAATGACAAAATATCAAAGATCATCGAATTGTATTATTATCCTATACACCTGAATGTTATTTTAATGAGCCAATGTTGTTTAAATGAAGTAAGGACATGTAATATATAAATTACTATATATTTATTACCAAATATATCTTTATTATCTTCTTTATATAAAATCACTAATTATTTATTATAATAAATATTTTCAAAGCTGGGCATGGTGGTGCACCCTTGTAATCCCAGTACTTGGGAGGCTGAGACTACTTAATGAGGCCCTCAGCAACTTAGTAAGACGCTGTTTCAAAATAAAGAACAAAAAATAGGGCTGGGGGTGTAGCTCGGAGGTAGAATGCCCCTGGGTTCAATCCCCAGTACTGCAAAAAATAAATAAATAGATAAATAAATAAATAAATATTTTCACATAATATTCTATCTATAGCTATGATTTTAAATAATAAATAATGGTAAGCATTTTATTCAAAGTATCAGCAATTTGGATGTATCATGTAAGTGTTACATTAGGTAAAATCGAAGTTAAAAGTTAAATTATTAGCCAGGTGTGGTGGCATGTGCTTGTAATCTCAGCACCTGGGAGGCTGAGACAGGAGGATTGCAGGTTCACAGCCAGCCTTCACAACTTTGTGACCCTGTTTCAAAATAAAAAATAAAATAGGGCGGGATATAGCTTGAAAGTAGAATGCCCGTGAGTACAATCCCAGTACCAATAAGTAAATAAATAATAATAGGGCCAACAAGAGTTGTGTGCATGCATTTTTCTGACACTCTGCACCACAATATTGTACAAAATTACAATTCACCCAATAATAAAAAATAAAATTCAAAGAAAGTTAAATTATTTATATATTCTTAAAAAGTCAATAAGACTCCCAAAGTTCAGGAAATTAAAACAAAAATTAATGAATGGGATGGCATTAAACTAAAACATTTCTGCTCATCAAAGGAAACCATCAAGAGTCTAAAGAGAGAACCATATAAAGAACTTAAAAGATTTAACACTATAAAAAACAAATAACCCAATAAAGAAATGGGCAATTGAACTAAATAGACACTTCACAAGTGAAGAGATACAAATGTCCAAAATCGAGGAATGGGGAGGGAACTGTGGGAAAGCCCACCAAGTGCTGTGTGTATGTATGTTACTATCACTATGAATACATTATGATGTGAGACTATAATGTACCAATAAAAGTATAAAAAAGTCATTTTCTTTAAAAAATTTTTAAATAATGGACTGAGGGTGTAGCCCGGTGGTAGAGTTTGCCTAACAAGCGTAAGGCCCTAGGTTGGATCTCCAGCACTGCAAAAAATAATTAGTTGGACATGGTGGCTCTCATTTGTAATCCCAATACTTGGGAGGCTGGGCAGAGGCAGGGAGTTGCAACTCTTAGCCATGCAACCACTGCAAGGTAAACAATTTAGTATGGTATGGTATAGGGTGTTGCTAAGCTATGATATTTGGCAGACAAAGCATATTAAATGTGATTTCAATTTACCATATTTTCAACCTATGATGGGTTTAGCCATGTACATTCTAAACCTAATGGCAAATGAATGTCTCAATAGCTCTGTAGAAATACTGTATTTGTCTGAAGCAAAAGAAAAAATTTAAAAAAGGTGTTTCTCCGTGTGAAATTAATTGGCTCACATGGGATGGTATTGATGGTTTTGCCATGATTTATACTCAGCAGTAATCAAGGAAACCAGGAGCCAATCTGCCTGAACCATATTTCTATTAACAGGTAAAAGGTAGACTAAAAGACAGTTTCTCACTTTGCAATTGCTAATTAAGAAGAACTTGCAAAAGATCTTATAAATTCTTTCTTAAACATAAAATTTTACATATAACTGATTTTAAACTAACGTAGTTATCCACTAAGAAACAATATTCATGTAGATAAAATTAACACTAAGCAAAAAGACCAAATGTGAAAATTTGTGTTGGGAATACTTATATACTTGAAATGTATACTTTTAGATTAGTCAAAAGAATGAAAGGAATTTTTAAAAAATTTTGTTTTTAGAGCTTAAAAATGAAGTTATATTGGCGCACGCTTGTAATCCCAGTACTTGGGAGGCGGAGAACGGAGGAACCGGGTTCGTGGCCAGCCTCAGCTACTTAGTGAGGCCCTCCACAACTTCGTGAGACCCGGTTTCAAAATAAAGGATAAAAAATAGGGCCGGGGGTGTAGCTGAGAGGTAGAATGCCCCTGGGTTCAATCTCCGGTACAGCAAAAAAAAAAAAAAAAAAAAAAGAAGTTATATTAACATGTAGCATGAATTCTAAAATAACATATGAGTTACTCTTTCCAAAAACCACTGAGACCAATTCATTTCGTCTTTTTAGTGTAAGATAAAAGTGATTTCAGGACTCTGGAGATGCTAAGTCATAGAAGTTTGTAAATTGGAATAGATAATAGGTCTTTCCTGAAAATACATATTATAATAGCTTTAAGTGTGTTACAGTTCTTTTACAAATATAGTAAATATGTACCCTATGCTAATTTAGAAAAATCATGCCTTATAACCTTATTCTTTTAATAATAAGACTTAGATTGATTGCATTATTACAGAAATTATAAAATAGTATTCAAAGAGTTAAGTTTGGTTTTTAAGATTAAAAGCCAAGAAAATAGACATGGATTCAATAAGTCTACATTTTTTTTCTCTGGATATTTTACTAGATATCATTTGGTTCATATTTAGATATTTCTAGACATAAAACTACCTATTGTATTTTCTGATCTTCACACTAATATCAGTTTCACTTTTACATTACTTGTCATAAAATTTTTGCTTTTCCTTTAATTAAAGAAACTACCTTTCAAAACTTTTTTTTCTAAAGGGAAAATAAGCATAAACTAAAATGAGTGATTAGTACAAATGCTCCAATGAACATTTCTGCAAAGATTGAGTCATAAAGACTTCTGTTTTGAGCTCAGTATTTCTCTACTTCTATCAACCAGGTTTTTAAAATACTTTTAAACATATATGAGTGCTCATTTACCAGCTAAATAGTTAAGCTTCTATTAATTTAATCTAAGGCTCAATTTACTTCATTAGGGTAGTAGAACATTTTGCAAATACAATAAAAACAAATAAAATGTGAATTAACAACCTTATCACAATAATAAGCAATGTTACTTTTGTTTTTTATTAATATGTATAACTATTTTATAAACCAAACTCACCATGTTTTAGCTAAAATTAATTTTGTTATGCAAGCACAGAGGTGTTAGACACAAACTAGGGGCTAGAATGCAACATGGCATCAAGCAGATGCTGCAGTGGGATGGGAAATAGCCCTGGATTCATTGCTCACCTTCCTGTATTCATTTGTTCAGTCATTGCTATTGCTCTTCTGTGTCCCACCCACCAGTGTCATAATTTCTCAGTCTACACACCAGGATATGGCCCCCCAGCCACCATATAGAGATTAACATATAGAGCTAACACAACATAGAGAGGTTAACTGTACCTGTTACACAAAGAAAGAAAATCATATTGGCTCAGAATAGATACGATTTCCACAATAGCTTGAATCAATTTTGTCAGAGAGTCAGTGGCAGAGTTGTGAGATTAAGCAAGTCATTTATACTTGCCAGTCTTTTACTTGGGTTGATAAAATGGAAATCATAAACACATTCCACACGACATTGGAGAGAACCCAATGAGATTATGCTTGTAAAGACTCTAGAAGATTGCTTGACAGAGAATAACACTAATCAAATATTAATTGATATTACTGATAATTTAGTTGTGTCTGATACTCTTGCTTTGCATTATCTTCTCTGAGATTAGACTGCATGAATATATCCCAGGAGTATAATTTACACTTATGGAAGACCACAGCAGGATCTTTGGAAAGTTATATATTCTGTCTAATCTTTAACATTTGCACCTATAGGTTAAGGACAATAATAGTATTATTTTGTAGATAGCTTTTTATTTTTATCTGATTATAGTTTCTTGTCATTCTTCTGATGAAGTACACTGTTTTGTACCCCACTTCTTTAAGTGCAAAAAACAATGTGTGTATATCATTTTCCAGGATCTTCTGGTGTCGTCAATCTCTAACTGACCTGGATTTAAGGGTAGCGGATATGATGGCACTTATTTCGAAGTGGCATCTGTGAGCTGGAGTCCTGATTCCTTGAATCAAAAGGCACCACTAGGGGGAAAAAAAGACATTACTCTCACTTTTCAGGTTTTCTTTTTTTATAATGAGAAATCATAATTTGCTAACAATGGTTAAGCTTTTCTAAATCCAGTTATGATTGCCTTAACATTACTGTCAATTCTGACATAATACTTTTTGTCAGTCTTGATTATCGGTGTTATGAGACTTTTGATGTGCTTCATCTTATTTTACAATTCTTTCATGTTTTGGGGAAAGCTTACCAAGCGCTGTGTGCATTTATGTCTCTACCATTCTGAACTTCATTATAATGTGAGATTACAATGTACCAATAAAAGTATATTTTAAAGAAAAAAATAAAGACTTCAAAAAAGAAGTTGGAAGAAGAAGCATTAGGAACTCCTATCCAAATTCCATTCCAAAGTAGACCATTTGAATACTTTTAAAAATCACTATTTCTTCATTAGAGTGAGTTTAATATAGAATATTATGATTACCAAAATTTAAAAACTCTCCCCAAAGATGATTTAATCAACATATTTGAATACATAATAAATTTAACTAGGCTTGTATACAAGGCCTGTGTATTTGCCATCAAATCTATAGCCCAAAATGCCTAGGTAACATATTTTTTAAACGATAACATTTAAAGGTAAAATTATCAGCAATATTTTACAAAAAATGATTATAATGTTTCTGCAGGGAAATGTGTTTTCTATTCATAATTAATAAAGGGAGATAGAAAATCATTGTGGTCCATGATCTAGGCTTATTTTTTATTCAGAGAAGCCAAATACCTCCAGCACTGGAGACATGGGACAGGTGAGCCCTCGGCCCCGCACCTGGAGAATCCCAGCCCTGGGGACATGGGGCAGGTGAGCCCTCGGCCCCACCCCCAGAGAACCCCTCCCCTGGTGCTGTCAACACGGGGTGAGTGAGCCCTTGGCCCCGCCCTCGGAGAACCCCTCCTTCGGGTGCTGGGGATGCG
>PVJS01039543.1:0-18847 GCA_004027185.1 Glis glis
GAGGCGGGGGGGAGGGACACCAAGAGCTGTGTGCATGTATGTTAACACCAAACTGATACTCATTGTGATGTGAGACCACAATGCACCAATAAAAAAAAATTTTTAAAAAATGTGGTTGCTGGTCCCTTTTCCATAGGAGGCTGTCCCCATCATGCCCTGACACTGGGCATCTGTGCTCTGCCCCAGGACAGGGTGGATGCCTTCTGCATAGCTGTTGCTCTTTGCTTTGGGACACTTCCCTCGTTTTCTTCAGGCTAATCTGCTATAACTGCATTCTTAATGTTTGACACAGTTGAGTATGTGATTGACAGCTGAATTTTCTTTTCCAGATTTCTACTCAGTACCCAGTAGTGGATCACGAATTTGATGCAGTGGTAGTAGGTGCTGGAGGGGCAGGCTTGCGAGCCGCATTTGGCCTTTCTGAGGCAGGGTTCAATACCGCATGCCTCACAAAGCTCTTTCCCACCCGGTCACACACTGTTGCAGCACAGGTAAGAGAACGGTCCTCTCTTGGTGCTCTTGATGTCTGCAACACAGCTCTTTCTACCTTAGCAGCCTCCTGCCTTCCTGGGCTTACTCTCACTTGAGGGTCACTGCCTGGAGTCTCTTCCCTGGGAACCTCATGGGGCTAGAGACTAGTTGTCATCCTTAACTCAGATCTTCTCCTCCCATGCCACCTAGTACTGCCCTCTCCATCATGGTTCAGTTTCCTTTGCAGGGCTTATGGGTTTGAAATGTGCTTGCACAGTCCAGACCTTATAGTGTTAATCAGCTTTTTTGTCACTGAGAAAATACCTGAGGTATTCAGTTTAAAAGGTGGAAAAGTTAGCTGGGCACAGTGGCACATGCCTATAATCCCAGTATTTGGGAGGCTGAGACAAGAGGATTGCAGGTTCGCGGCTAGCCTCAGCAACCTCATGAAGTCTTAGCAAGACTCTGTTTCAAAACAAAAAATAAATAGGGCTGGGGGTGTAGCTCAGAGGTAGTATGCCCTTAGGTTCAATCCCCAGCACCACACACCAAAAAAAAAAAGGTAGAAAAGTTTGTTTTGGCTCGTTTTAGGAATTTCAGTCCATGGTCACTTGACCCAGTTGCTTTGGGCTGTGGTGGTGTAGTACCTAATGGCAGGAGCATGTGGCAAGGGAGGCTGCTCACTTCATAGTATCCAGGAAGTGAGAGAGAGGAGGGGCCAAGGTGGCAATGTCCCTTTCAAGTGCATACCTCCTATGACCTAACTTCCTTCCACTAGGACACATCCACCTCCTAAAGACTCCACACACACCCCAAGACCATGTGGGCTAGGGACCAAGCCTTTGACACATGGGCCTGTGGGGGACATCCAATATCCATACTGCAGCACCCTGTGAGCAACCTAGGGAGACCCTGTTTCAAAACCAAACAAAAGAATAAATGCATCCTCGAAGAAATCATAGCCTGAAAGAAAAAGTAGATATGAATAGATAATTCTAATTACTGTCATTTATTACAATAGTAATAAAGTAAAGATTGAGAAAAGGATAGGGGATGCTAGTTCTTGAGAAGGCTAAACTGGGGAGAAGAGTAGACCACATGGAAGCCTAAGGGATTCCAAAGAGAAGGAGACCAGCATCGGTGGCCCTGGTTTTCAAGATGGTAACAGTAAAATCATGGCTAGCATTGATGATGCACATGCTGCTATTTTTGTTATTTCCAGACTATCTTTCTATATTCTACTACTGTTATGGAATTTTTTTTGTGCGTGTGGAATTGGGTCTTGAACTCAGGGCCACTCTACCTCTGAGCTATACCCCCAGCCCTATCACAGGCTCTAGTGGGCTGTTTGCTGCGTAGTCCCGCCACAGAAGGTCGCTGCTTCAGGCAGCTTCCTGAAAAAATTCCGTGGTTCCTGCCTTAGAAGGTCGCTGCTCTGGGCAGCTTCCTGAACATTATTCTGTGGTTCTTGCCACAGAAAGTCTCTGCTCTGGGCAGCTTCCTGACAATAGTCTTCTCACTCAAAAATGACATGGAGTCAGACTTAATAATTATATTAATATCTGGGGGGTTAGAGAAGAGAAAGATGACAATTCCTTTTATAGAAACTTTAGACAAGGAGCCGGGCATGGTGGCACACACTTGTAATCCCAGTACTTGGAGGCTGAGACAGGAGGGTCCCAGGTTCACGGCCGGTCTCAGTGAGGCTGCGAACTTAGTGAGACCCTCCACAATTTAGTGAGACCCTGTTTCAGAATAAAGAATTAAAAATAGGACTAGGGGTGTAACTCAAAGGTAGAATGCCCCTGGATTCAATCCTCAGTACCACACACACAAAAAAAAGAAACTTTAGACAAGGCATCATAAAAGTTAATCAAACACAGAAGCTAGCAATTCTCACAAGTAACGATAAGGAAAGTCAGTGAGGCAGATAGGTGACAAGCTTGAAGGAAGGAGGGATTAAACATTACTGGGTGAAGACAACATCAAAGACCACACCTTAGATTACACCAGGTCCCTTGAAATGTGTCCGCTTGTGGACAGATCCCACCCAGCCAAATATCATGTATTCAAACTGAGTTGGTCCAAGATGATAATCTCTGTGTGTGTTCTAAGACAGCCCTCGACACAGCCCTATTTTTTTTTTTTTTGAAACGGTCTCACTAGGTTGGTGAGAATTTCACTACTTGCTGAGGCTGACCTTGAATCTGCCTGTCTCAACCTCCCAAGTACTGGGATTACAGGCATGTGCCACCACACCCAGCTCTGTTATGGAACTTAACGTATTTTTAATTTTTGTTGTTTGTTTTTTACCAGGATCATCTACTGGAGAAGGGAGAGAGGAACTGGGTGACTTATCTCGGGTTTACAGTTGGAGGGTTCTAGAAGGAAGGGAAAGAGGAACTGGGTGACTTGGGTTTATAGTTGGAGAAGGGAAAGAAGAAGGAACTCAAGTTTAAAGTTGGAGGATTCTAGAAGAAAGGGAAGAGCCAGGTGTAGTGGGCACACATCTGTAATCACAGTCCTTGGGAGGCTGAGACAGGAGGATGACAGGTTCAAGGATAGCCTCAGCAAGTGGTGAGACTTTTCAGCAACCTAATGAGACCCTGTTTCAAAACAAAAAGGGCTGGGGGTATAGCTCAGAGGTAGAATGCTTCAATCCCCAGTACCTCAGAGAAAGAAAAAAAAAGAAAGAAAGGAGGAAAGAACTGAGTGACTTATCTGTGGTTTATAGTTGGAGGGTCCTGGAAGGAAGGGAAGTGACTGGCAACTTTGTTTTGTTGCTGCAAGTGTCTCAGCTCTGTTCTTGTGATGGTATCATTACTGGAAGGTATCATAAATAAGGAAACTGAGTTGCAGCAGTACTGATGAGGGAAGGAATTCAGCTTGGTTCTGTTTGACTCAAAAGTTATAATTTAACAACAATTGGGAGGGGAAGTAAGTTAGGAAATATGTGTATTCGTTCATTTTCCATTGATGTAACAAAATACCCAAGGCTGGTTTCTATATAAACAAAAGATGCTTATTTAGCTTAGAGTGACAGTGCATATGAGAGGGAGAGGTCAGAAGCCAAACATCAGGAAGGGCTAGTCTTACTTTTTTACAACAACCCTCCTGAAAGAACTAACCAGGGTCCCACAGGAACTGCTTTAATCCCTTCCTAGGGCACACCTACAGTGACATAAGGACCTCCCAAAGGTCTTCCACTTCTTAACATCATCACACTGGGGACAATGACTCCAACACATGAACCTTGGGAACATACCGAAGTCAATCATTATGCATTTACTTGTGAAAAGGAAATTATCTAGGGAGGGGAATTAAGGTTAAGTGGGGGGAAAGGGTGAGAGTTACCATTTGTCCCTGTACTGCTGCTGTATCCCATCACTCTTTTTTTTTTTCTTTTTTCTTTTTTTTTTTGCCGTACCAGGGATTGAACCCAGGGGCATTCTACCTCCGCGCTACACCCCCGGCCCTATTTTTTATACTTTATTTTGAAACTGGGTTTCACAAAGTTGCGGAGGGCCTCACCAAGGAGAGAGAGAGAGAGAGAGCTGAGGCTGGCGGTGAACCCGGATCCTCTGGTCTCCGCCTCCCAAAGTACTGGGATTACAAGCGTGCGCCACCACGCCCGGCTCCCATCACTCTTTAAGGGATGAGATGAGGTGATGTTCACATACAGCCAAATGAAGTGGGGTACAGGCTGTGTGACTCTTGAGTCTGGAGTTTATTACATGGCAGGAAGTGCTTCTAGTCTTTAACACATGTCCACAAGTGTCATTGGGAACATTTCATCATAAAATTACCTGATATGTTGAGTGTCTTTATGTGCCAGCTAGTTAAACAATAAGCACATTACATGAATCCTCCCCTTCAGTCCTCCAGATGGCCCTTGGAGATTAAATGCCTGACTAGTCATGGGAAGAGTGGCAACTTGGGATCTTCCCTCCCTCACCGCCCTAGCTCTCAGGGAAAACCACCACAAGAGGAGTTGCTTTCTCAGCAGTGGGTCCCAGGGGGATGTGGGCTGGAAGGTGCAAATGTGGCTCCAGGTAGTAAGCATCTAAGCAATGCATGTGTTTCCAGGGCGGAATCAATGCTGCTCTGGGGAACATGGAAGAGGACAACTGGAGGTGGCATTTCTATGACACCGTGAAGGGATCTGACTGGCTAGGGGACCAGGATGCCATCCATTACATGACAGAGCAGGCCCCTGCCTCTGTGGTTGAGGTAATGTAACTCTAGTTTTCGGGTCCTCTCACACAGTCTGTTTCTAATAGAGAAGGAGTCCTGAAAAAAAGCAGGAGGCTTGTGGTGGATGTAGCCAGCTGAAAGAATTGTGATGAGCTGAGCTAACAAGGAAAATCTTTCTGTAATGATTTTAATTCATTTAACATGGAAGTGTTGACATTGTCATAGAATATGTTAGTATGCGGTGTGTAGGTGTGTGTTGAACTTGTTTAGTGCAAACTAGCCATGAATATTTTCACTCCCTAAGGTAATAGGTTCTTGTTTGTTTGTTTTCACAGCTAGAAAATTATGGCATGCCATTTAGCAGAACTGAAGATGGGAAGATTTATCAGCGTGCATTTGGTGGACAGAGCCTCAAATTTGGGAAAGGCGGGCAGGCCCATCGGTGCTGCTGTGTGGCTGATCGGACAGGCCACTCACTTCTGCACACCTTGTATGGAAGGGTGAGGCTGCTCCTGGGGTATAGGAGATAGTATGAGAAGTCTGGTCAGGCAAGGCTGTGGTCCCCTGGGAATGACTCAGGACAGCAGGAAGTCAGTCCATGGGTTGCTTACAAGCAGCAGAGAAGCTGGGTACAGTGGTGCACACCTGAAATCCCAGTACTTGGGAAGCTGAGATAGGAGGATCACAGGTTTAAGGCCAGAGCACAGTACTTTAGGGAGACCTTGTTTCAAGATAAAAATAAAATAGGGCTGGGGATATAGCTCAGTGGTAGAGCACCCCTGGGTTCAATCCCCAGTACCACAGAAAGAAAAAGCAACAAAGAACTCTGTATGACACCCATAGTAATTGTTAATATGAAAGTACTGAACAGATGCTATGAAAAGCTGTCTTTAAGGTAATGTGTCATTTCTTGTATCTATTTGGAAAATTACCAGGTTGAACTTGTGGCCTGTCACTCTCCAAGTGTAAAAACGAACAAATATTCTAAGGCTCTTTTCACCACATCTGAGTTCTTGAACTGATAGATTTGCTTTATTACTTAACTTTGAAATTGGATGAATGTAGCCGGGCATGGTGGTGCACGCTTGTAATCCCAGTACTAGAGAGGCTTAGACAGGAGGATCACAGGTCTGCGGCCAGCCTCAGCTACTTAGGGAGGCTCTCCGCAACTTAGTGAGACCCTGTTTCAAAATAAAGAATAAAATAGGGCTTGGGATATAGCTTGGAGGTAGAATGCCCCTGGGTTCAATCCCCAGTACCGCAAAAAAAATTGGATGAAGGTTTGAGGGACAGTAGTCATTGGATCATCAAGGCCCACTTTGGCATGGTCAGATAATGAATATTCTGAGCTCTGTTGTTTTCAGATAGATGGGGACAAGTAATTAATTTGATAGTGTTGGCTTCCCTGTGGCTGAGTATGTTGACAAATGTGTGATAGGACCTGTCTGTCCTGGTATTGTCTCAAGATGGACCAAGCTCCTGAGAACCACCTGCCTTTGCTGTGGGAACTGTCAGAGGCAGCCCTGGCAGCACCATCAGTGTTGAACTCTCTGGGTGGAACTGGGTTTATTTGCACTGTCCAGTTGGGCAGCTGCTAGCCCCATATGGCCATTGCACATATGGCTGGTGTGACTGAGGAACTGAATGTTTTGTTCTATTTTGGTTAATGAAGCGGCTGCATGTGGCCAGCAGCTCTGCTCTGGGTCATGACCCTATAGTAGTGGGCCTCACTCTGGCACCAAACTGAGGGCATTCAGTGCTACAGAAGGCCACCAGAAAGCCTGAAATGCCTCCTAAGGTTGTGCAGAAGTAAGCGTTATGTTGCCAAATTGTGAGCGGTTCAAAGCCTGCTGCACTCTCCTCTGGCACGTGTTGTTGTCTGTTTGCTCACATGCTCTGTATGCACTGCTAAATGTAGCATGTGTTTTGTGTTCCTACAATGTCATAGGCCCTGATAATGATTCGAGTTGCAGCCTGTGGCTCCATTTCAAACCCCAGCATCTTACAGTTATCTAGCCCACTTGTTAACCAAGCTGGGTCAAGTTATTTAACCTTTTCACCTGGTTTAACCATTCACATTTTAAATGCTAGTTGGTTTAACAATCAGCTTAAGTGCAATTTAGAATGTGGGATCTTTTGTCTTGTAGTCTCTGCGATATGATACCAGCTATTTTGTGGAGTATTTTGCCTTGGATCTCCTTATGGAAAATGGGGAGTGTCGTGGAGTTATCGCACTGTGCATAGAGGATGGGACCATACATCGCATAAGAGCAAAGAACACTGTTGTTGCTACTGGGTAGGAATCTAATTTTTATTGTTTAATTCTTTATAGAAAAGTTGAGGTTCAGAGTTTCTTTAGGTCTGGGGCTGTAGTTCAGTGGTAGAATGTTTACCTAGCATTCTCAGAGCCCTAAGTTTGAGCCCCAGCACCACACACAAAAAAAGTAGTTTCTTTAATAAAAATGTGGGCAGTGTAGAATAATGGTTCCCAGCCTTGGTCCTCATCTCATAGAGGTTGCAGGAGTACAGTGCAGCCCTTAGTCATAGCAGAGGCTATCTTCAGGGTGCAGCGAGAAGGAACGTTAAGATCACACGGTTTACCCCTCCTGCATTTAGGTGAGGAAACTGAGGCCTGAAGAGTCACATGGCAGTTCTGGTATAGTCTTTCTTTAATGGTTACCAATTTATAGAATAGAGAGATGCTGTCTGTTCATGTGATAAAATAAATAAATTTCACTTTATATATTATCAGTTTTACCACTTTAAAAATTAAGTTTTTACACAGCAGAGGAAACAATCAGCAAAATGAAAAGGCAGTCCTGCGGATTAGGAGAGAATATTTGCAAACCATTTGTTTGATAAGGGGTTACTATCCAGACAACAATGAACTAGCCGGGCGTCGTGGCGCACGCTTGTAATCCCAGTACTTGGGAGGCTGAGACCAGAGGATCCAGGTTCACGGCCAGCCTCAGCTACTTAGTGAGGCCCTCCACAACTCAGTGAGACCCTGTTTCAAAATAAAGAACAAAAAATAGGTCTGGGGGAGTAGCTCGGACCCAGTACCACAAAAAAAAAAAATGAACTTATACAACTGAATAGCAAAAAAAAAAGTAATGAAAACATGGACATAATACCTGGTACACACTTTTCCAAAGAAGACACACAAACAGCAAATAGGTTTATGAAAAGATACTCAACATCACTGATCATCAAGGGGATTCAAATAAAAACTACAAGGAGCTATCATCTCACATCTGTTAGAATAGCTAATAACAAAAAGATTTAGACCGTTGTTGGGAGTATGAAGGAGATATCATCTCACACCTGTTAGAATGGCTAATATCAAAAAGATATAGACTGTTGATGGGAATATACATTGGTAGTCAGTGTGGCAGTTTCTCCGAAAACTAAGAATGAAACATCATATGGTCCAGCAATCCCACTATCCTAAGGAAGTAAAGTCAGCACATCATGAAGATATTTTCACACCCATGTTCATTGCAGTATTATTCACAATAGCCAGGATATGGAATCAACCTATATGTCTGTTGATGGCTATAGTAATAATGTATGTATGCCTGAAACTTAAGAGAGTAGATCTTAAGTGTACACACCACCAAAAAACAGATAACTGTGTGAGGTGGTGGATGTATTAGCTAACTTGTGGTGATCAGTTCATTCACCTTGTGCACATATCAGCATATCATGTGAGCCATCTGAAATGTGTGCAGTTTTTTTGTCACTCATACCTCAGTAAAGCTGGTGGGAAAGTAAAAACAAATCTATAAATATTTCAAAATTTTCATTATGAAAGTAATGTAAACATACCAGGGAAATTGCTCAGATAGCACAAAGTACTGAAATACAGATGAGTGTCCCTTCCCTCTTCCCAGGCCCCCTCCCAGGGTGGCACCATTGCAGGCAGGGCTCAGTGCTGTGTGTGGTATGTGTATGGGGGGGTGCAGATGGCACCCCAGGGTTGACTCTGGTGCCCAAGACTGAGGGCCTTCGTGGGCTGCTGTGCACTCACATGCCCTGTCCTTTTCAGAGGGTACGGTCGTACCTACTTCAGCTGCACATCTGCCCACACAAGCACCGGCGACGGCACGGCCATGATCACCAGGGCTGGGCTTCCCTGCCAGGACTTGGAGTTTGTTCAGTTCCACCCCACAGGTAGGATGGGGCGCAATACCTGGCATTGGGCTTGTGTCTTGTAGGTTCTATACAGTTTCACACACTAACACGCTTCTGATTATCGATTCCTCGTGTCTTGGGTCCTCGAGGCAGTTCAGGTCTCCATCGTAATGTATTCCCTATAGAGCCCTGGCATTGCCTTGGTGGTACTTATCCCAGTAGCAAACAGGGGCAGTGTTTCATGTATTGCTGTGTCCAGTGCCCAGCACATAATAAATAAGCCCTTGGTCAGTATTTACTGGGTAGATATACTGAGAGCCAGGAGCAATACATGACTGGAGAAGTGGTATAGACAGATTTCAGTTTTGTGGGGGAAATGTCAGTCTCCATGGTAATGGGGTATGAAGTTAGAAAGCAGGTATGACAGATGGGAATCCACCTGAGCTAGGTTTAGGGTTTGGATGAGGGAGGGAGCTAGTCATGGGGGAGGTGAGCTCTTCCTGGGCCAACAGGATGGTTGAGGATACAAATAAGTGATTGCCGGGCCTGGTGGCACATGCTTGTAATCCCAGTACTTTGGGAGGCAGAGACTGGAGGATCCGGGTTTGCAGCCAGCCTCAGCTCTCTCTCTCTCTCTCTCTCTCTCTCTCTCTCTCTCGCTCTCTCTCGCTCTCTCTCTCTCTCCCCCTACCTAGTGAGGCCCTCCGCAACTTTGTGAGACCTGGTTTCAAAATAAAGTAAAAAAAAAAAATAGGGCCGGGGGTGTAGCGCGGAGGTAGAACGCCCCTGGGTTCAATCCCCGGTACCGCAAAAAAAAAAATAATAGTAAGTGATCATTTCCAGTCTTGAGTTCAGGGGACATTACCCAGAAGTCAGGCCGAGAGAGGGGTATCTGCTGCCCAAAGTGACACACTCTGCTTTTGGCTGCCCCTGTGACTTCTGTTTGTGAGGCTCCACAGGT
This sequence comes from Glis glis, assembly GCA_004027185.1. Classification (NCBI taxonomy): domain Eukaryota; kingdom Metazoa; phylum Chordata; class Mammalia; order Rodentia; family Gliridae; genus Glis; species Glis glis. The sequence goes on from PVJS01039543.1 coordinate 9,761, forward strand.
GTGCTGCACAGCAAGAACTTTCTCTCTCTGTTCTGTCATCCTTTCTGATCCATAGCAGAGATAAGCAATAAGAAACATTTGTTGGCTTTTTGCTACCGTTGTTATCAAGTAAAATGCCACTGAGCCTCCAGATTCCCTCTGTAACGTGCAGTACTTAGAGCTCCATCTCTTATGCTTCCGTCCTGACATAATAAATAAACTACCCCAAAAAATGCTACCAGGAAAAACTAAAGCAGATGAAATGCAAGAATTTCCATTCTAGTTTTAAAAGCATGTAACCCAGGAGTGGTGGTACACGTTTGTAATCCCAGTACTTGGGAGGCTGAGACAGGAGGATTGCAGATTCACAGCTAGCCTCAGCAATTTAGTGAGGCCCTCCACAACTTAGTGAGACCCTGTTTCAAAATAAAAGAATAAAATAGGGCTGGGGATATAGCTTAAAGTCAGAATGCCCTTGGGTTCCATCCCCAGTACAACAGAAAAAGAAAGGAAGGAAGGGAGGGAGGGAGGATGGGTATAACCCCTTTTGGTGTACTCAAGAAAAGTTTAGCTTTCAAATTTATTTATTTATTTATTTGGTCTCCTGTTAAAATTCAGGGCTTGGCATTCCTTGCTTTCATTACATTGAGGGGCATAGTCATGGTTAGGAGCACAGGCTGCACCGTGCCACCTAGTTTGGATTTGGGCTCTGCCCTTGCCAGCTGCACGACCTGGACCAGTACTTTCACTTGCTTATCTCTAAGGATGGGGGTGGCACCTAGAGTTGCGTAGCACTTAAATGAGTGTGTGTACAACAGGTACAACTGTCCATAGAAAGTACATGCTAAGTGTTAACCATGGTAATACCAGTTAGTTTCATTGTTGCCATTTGAATACTTCAGATAGGAATTCTCCATGCTGGTTATTATTGCCTAAAGTAGCCATTGCATTTTCATGGTGCAAAAGTATTTTCAGAGATTAAAACAATAGTCAAGACATTCATTGTACATGGGGTTTATTTTATTTAATTTATTTATTTATTATTTTAGTTTAGTTTCATTTTTTGATGGAATTGGAGATTGAACTCGGGGGCATTCTACCTCTGAACTACAGCCCCCTTTTTTATTTTGTCTTGAAACAGGGTCTCTCTAGGTTTCTGAGAGTCTCGCTGCTTGTTGATGCTGTCTTCCAACCTGCCATCCTCCTGTCTCAGCCTCCCAAGTACTAGGATTACAGGTGTGTACCACCACGCCTGGCTCGTACATGGGGTTTTAATCAGAGTACTGGGCAGAGCTTTCTCACTGGATGACCTGTTCTTCTGATACCTTTGCACTTTCAGCTTTGTCAGTGCTGTTATGCACATTTCCTACTATTTCTTGGCTTTTCCTCTGTCTTATTCTGAATATAATGTCCTTTTCATACCCTTTCCTCTGCCCATAAAAATGTCTTGGAAAAAAGTAGGTATATGAAATATGTCTAGTGATCATTACCTTATAGTTGTTTAATTACTTGGATTTTCTGCAGGCATATATGGTGCTGGTTGTCTCATTACGGAAGGGTGCCGTGGAGAGGGAGGCATCCTCATTAACAGCCAGGGTGAAAGGTTCATGGAGAGATACGCCCCGGTTGCGAAGGACCTGGCATCCAGAGATGTGGTGTCTCGGTCCATGACTCTGGAGATCCGTGAAGGAAGGTCTGTGTGATTCACTTCCAGGGATGTGTGAGCATGTGCAGGCGGGTACACATGCATCCTTATTCCTTCTTGTCCTCTTTGGTGGCTGTTGATTGCATCTACATTTTAACACCCAAAATGGTATTGCTTCTTTTAGTTTTAGCACCCCCACCCCACGCTTGTGGGCAGGCCCTCTTGCACCTGCCTGCCAGGGTAAAGTTACCTATTATCTTCTGAGTGTGTTCTGTTAGTTTGTGGTATTTCCTGAATGCCTACATTGTGAGATTTTTTTTTTTTTTTTTTTTTTTTTTTGCGGTACCGGGGATTGAACCCAGGGGCGTTCTACCTCCACGCTACACCCCGGCCCTATTTTTTATACTTTATTTTGAAACCCGGTCTCACAAAGTTGCGGAGGGCGTCACTAAATAGAGAGAGAGAGACAGAGAGAGAAACAGGGAGAGAGAGAGAGAGCTGAGGCTGGTCCCGAACCCAGATCCTCCGGTCTCTGCCTCCCAAAGTACTGGGATTACAAGCATGCGCCACCACGCCCTGCCTACATTGTGAGAATTTTAGCCAGTTCAGTGTAAATCTTTCTCACATTAGTGTCTGTAAGAGTAAGTGTATGACAGGCACTTGGTATGGGAGAGAGGGGCACACTCCCAGAGAGAGGTTAGCCTGCAAGCCTTGGGTGTTATGTTGTATTGTTCAGCTCCTACGGGTGTTTTGGCAACCTTCAAGGTATGTGTGTTACCTGTCTTTCAGTGAAACAGCTCTAGGCTCCCTAGTACTGACCGTGTCCTTTAACATAAGCACTTATTACACATCTGCTGTGCCCTGTGTAGGTTTTGAATTTTTATATAAAAACTAGGAGTCACATGGTTTTTTGGAGTAATTGTGGTCCTCAAGAGCTAGGTGAGGACAGGATTTTTGTTCCTGTTCTTGGCTATGTCCCATTACCAGAGTCCTCTCTGGCACACAGTTGATGCTTAGAGAATACTTGAAAGGGTGACCATGAGCGAAGGAGAGGTTTTCTTTAGTATCAGAAAGTGTTGAGGCCGGGCATGGCGATACATGCCTGTAATCCCAGTTCTTGGGAAGCTGAGACAGGAGGATCGCAGGTTCGCGGCCAGCCTCAGCAACTTAGCAAGGCCCTCAGCAACTTAGTGAGACCCTATTTCAAAAATAGAAAATAAAAAGGACTAGGGCAGCAGCTGGGGATGTAGCTCAGTGGTAGAGTGCTTCCCTAGTATGTGCAAGGCCCCAGGTTTGATCCCCAGCACTACAAAAAAGAGGGCTGGGGCTAGGATGTAACTCGGAAGTAGAATGCGCCTGTGTTCAATTCACAATATCACACATACACAGAAAGAATGTGTTGAATCGCTGGGCGTGGTGGCGCATGCTTGTAATCCCAGTACTTGGGAGGCGGAGACCAGACAATCCGGGTTCGCGGCCAGCCTCAGCTACTTAGTGAGGCCTCTGCAACTTCGTGAGACCCGGTTTCAAAATAAAGTATAAAAAAAATATGGCCGGGGATGTAGCTCGGAGGTAGAAAGCCCCTGGATTCAATCCCCGGTACCGCAAAAAAAAAAAAAAAAGAATATGTTGAAACTCATGTGCGTCAGTGATTTGAGTTTGCTCCTATTGCTGTTCATGCCTCATGTTTGGGTGCTCCATTTTGCAGAGGCTGTGGCCCAGAGAAAGACCATGTCTACCTACAGTTGCACCACCTGCCCCCCGAGCAGCTGGCCATGCGCTTGCCTGGCATTTCAGAGACGGCCATGATCTTTGCCGGAGTAGACGTCACCAAGGAGCCAATCCCCGTCCTCCCCACTGTGCATTACAACATGGGTGGGATTCCCACCAACTATAAGGGGCAGGTAAAGATGCCAGGCCTACCTCATGACTATCCCCTTAGAGCTTAGAGGCAAAGACAGGCGTTTTTGACCCAAAATGTATCCTGTTATTTGGTAGTTCTTACTTATTTAAGGTACTGTTAGTGTATTGCAGAGGGAGGCTTGGTTACATTCCAGGGTTTGGATTCACTTGGTAATAACAGCTCTTTGTCAATAGTGTGTTATTTCCCCCGTAGATCAAATATTGAATGCATTTTTCCCAATGAATAATTACATTCCTATATAATCTTGTGTTATTTATACAATGACCTTGTAAATGGGTGATTTTTGTGATCAGCACCTGGGGAGGTATGCAGTTCACAAGAGTTAGGGTTAGGCACTCAGCTCTGATCTCCTGGTCAGGGCAGGGGGTAGGGATCATTACTCTCCCTTCACAGCTGAGCAGTGAGTTTGGGTCTGAAATACCTCTCAGGCTTCTCCTCCCATTAATGTTCCTTCACCGGCCACTCTCCCTATTTGGCACCTAGGCCACTTGGTGTTTGAGTCAGGTGGGAAGCATTGGCCTGGAGGTGAGATCACAGAGGCTAATGTGGGATCCTTTGCCCTACTCATGATGGCAAGTGTTCAGGGACAGAGGGAGAACTGGGGATACTTTCAGAGGATTCCTCCTGAGACAGAGCAGTCGTGGTCTTTACTTCCTCTCCTCCTTGACCTCAAACACAGACAGTCTGGGGAGACGTGGACACCTTGACCTCTCATCTGAAATCTTTGTTACAGGTGCTGAAGCATGTGAATGGCCAGGATCAGGTCGTGCCTGGCCTGTATGCCTGCGGGGAAGCTGCCTGCGCCTCAGTGCATGGTGCCAACCGTCTTGGGGCAAACTCCCTCTTGGACCTGGTGGTCTTTGGCCGGGCATGTGCCCTGAGCATCGCAGAGTCCTGCAGACCTGGTATGTGTTCTCTTCAAGCAGCCAGGCTACTGCAGGAGACTGGAGGCTGCAGAGTCTTGATTTGTTGCAGAAATTTGCTCAGTGACTTTAGAGGAGGTCTGTCTTTCCCTTAGTGGTGAGGAAACAGAATACCAGAGATTATATGATGGTGATGTCAAAAGTAGACGTGGGCCAGGTGGGAGTCTTAATAGTTGAGGTAAGGGGTTTTTTGGGTCAGTTTCTTTAATTTGTAGTCATGTGCTTAGAAAAGTCACTGCTGGGAAATTATTATTTTGAGGGGAAGTTTATTACATATTACTTGCCAGGTTTATTTGCAATGAAATATTTTAAATAGCAGGTATAAATGAACACCTTACTTCTTGGAACTTAAGAGAAAAATAAGCAAATAAGCCCATTCTTTTTTTTTTTTTTTTGGTACTGGGGATTTGAACCCAGGGACATTCTACCTCCGAGCTACATCCCCAGTCCAAATTTTTTATTTTTATTTTTATTGTTTGAAACAGAGTCTTGCTAGATTGATGAAAGTCTCACTACTTGCTGAGGCTGTCCTCAAACCTGCGCTCCTCCTGTCTCAGTCTCACAAGTACTGGGATTACAGGCGTATGCCACCACTTTAAGTTAGCCCATTCTATAAACAAAATATAACTAATCCTTATGAATGAAGAGATGACATTAGCAAACAAAACCCACCCAAACAAAGGATGAGTCATGGCTCCCACCCTTCAGCAATAGAATGGATTTCAGTTAGTTTTTTTCTATTTATGGTAGCTTAAAATATTGTGCAGGGAAAAAGTACCACATACTAGAGCGCAAGTCTATTACAGACACCAAGAGCTGGGTTAACACGGCCTCAGGCTTTCAGGGGTCTTCATGGTGGCTGTCTTGTCTCATTTGCTCAGAATAGCGGTGTGAGAAGAATGTCCCATGGCAAGGAAGTTGGGGCTCCAGCCCCTTCTCCCATTATGCTTTCCTTGTATGGACTGTGGAGCATCAGTTCTGCAGTTCCTACAGAGCAGGCACTTTTTGGACAGGTTGAAGCTATGCCACAGAAACCTGTATCATCTTGACCCACTGACTGAAGAGCTAGAAAGGTGCAGGTGATCAGAGGAGCAGGTCATGTCTGCAGACACCCCCTGGATGGAGCCACAGCTCAGACCCACATGTGCAGATGGCACCTCTTCCTCAGTTGGCTGCACAGGCAGGTTCAGGCAATTTCTCTGCCCCACAGGGGTTCCTCGCCTTGCTCATTGGCCCTGCACTTTGCAGCAACAAGGCTCAACACTGTTTCTCTGAGAACAAGTGGAGGATGAGGTTCCCTTTCCTTAAAAATAAGAAAAAGTTTCATAAGAATAACTTAGACTTTTATATCTGAGGGGTCTACAAACATGTTGCAAGACTCTACTCATCAGCAAAAAGGAACAAACTGCCTACACACAGAACACCATCTGAGGCAGGATGCTGTGAGCCAGACTCAAAACACTGCACATGTGTGATCCTGGAAAGGGCAAACTGAGTGGAAGACGACAGGCCATGGTCACCAAGCTATGGCTTTGTGTGTCAAAACTTGAAAAACTCTCCAAAACCAGCAGAATTCATTGTGTTTTAATTAATGTTTTAATTTGGGGGGGCATTGGGGATTGAACCCAGGGGCATTCTACCTCAGCCCTTTATATATATATTTTTTGTTTTGTTTTGTTTTGTTTTAAACGGGGTCTCTCTAGGTTGTGAAAGTTCTCGTTGCTTGCTGAGGCTGTCCTTGAACCTGCAATCCTCCTTTCTCAGCCTCCCAAGTACTGGGATTACAGGCATATGCCACCATGCCCATCTAATGTTTTAATTTAAAAAAATGAAAAGATGTTTATACCACTACTTCCTCCAAAATATTAACTTTTTAATGTTTAAAAAGTTTAAGTCCTAGCCAGGCATGGTGGCGCACATTTATAATCCCAGTACTTGGAAGGCTGAGACAGGAGGATTGTAGGTTCGAGGCCAGCTTCAGCAACTTAGTGAGGCTCTCCACAACTTAGTGAGACCCTGTTTGAAAATAATAAAATAGAAACAATAAAACTGAAACAGGGTCTCACTAAGTTGCGGAGGGCCTCACTAAGTAGCTGAGGCTGGCCGCGAACCGGGATCCTCCTGACTCAGCCTCCCAAGTACTGGGATTACAAGCATGCACCACCATGCCCGGCTTTACCTTTTTTATTTTTTATTTTGAAATAGGGTCTTGTAAGCCAAGCGTGGTGGCGTACACTTCTAATCCCAGTACTTTGGGAGGCGGAGACAGGAGGACCACAGGTTCGAGTACAGTCTCAGCAAGTAGTGAGACTCTCGTCAACCTAGTGAGACTCTGTTTCAAAATAAAAATAATAAATAGGGCTGGGGGTGTAGCTCGGAGGTAGAATGCCCCTGGGCTCAATCCCTAGTACCACACACACACACACAAAGTTGAGATCTCGAGGTCTAAGAGCAAACAGAGTCAGGACCAGTAGACGGCTTTGGAAGGCATACAGGGTAGCTACCTCCTCACCCCTGTGTGAGAAAAACAGGGTGTGGTTTGACCCCTGAAGTCAAGAACCACTTGTCTGGAGTATGTCCTATTTCCTTACCAGAGCCATAAAATGTAGCTTGCACACTGTTTTGTAAATTTAGAGATGGTGTCTATTCTGCTTTGTAGAAAATGTTTTATAATTTTAGAGATGGTTTCTGTTTTGTTCATCTGAGTTACTTATTGAACACCTACTGTGTGCCAGAAGCTTTATCTCTATATATGTTCCTTAAAATTTGTCTCCAGGTCAGGGTGGGCCAGGAAAATATTGGCTCTGTTATAGCCATGTTCTCCAAAATGTCTGTGATATGAGTGTCAAATGTCATCCAGTATTGTTTTTTGGAAAATTAAATTCTGGTACTTTTTTTTTTCTTAGGAGATAAAGTTCCTTCAATTAAACCAAATGCTGGGGAAGAGTCTGTCATGAATCTGGACAAATTGAGATTTGCTGATGGAAGCATAAGAACATCGGAACTGCGTCTCAGCATGCAGAAGGTAGGGACAGACACCACCTTCAGGTACCCTGCACAGGTCTTTGGGGATTAATAGCAGAAGGACGTATTCCTTGCTGTCTCAAAATAAGAATATAAAAGTGATCAGGAGGCTTCACTTGGACAAAAGTGCATTTCTTTTTCACATAGAAGGCTAGAAGTTGATAGTCCAGGGCAGAAATAGTGGACATGGCCTTCTCTGGTATGCCTGTACTTGAGCCTGGCCTCCATTCTCAAACCAGCCCTGGCTGCCCTAAGTATCACAGCCAGGAGGAGATGGAACAGGAAAAGTGAATCCCAGGCTTCCTGGAGGCCCAACATAGTACATGTACTTACATCTCATTTCCCAGAAGTTAATCAGGTCAACTCATCTAACTTCCAGCTGCTATGGAAATATCTTCAAACTGGGACCATTGCTATACCTAAACAAAACCAGAAGGATGGTGGGTGGGAGGTGACCTCTGCAGGTTCACCTTCTCTAGTCAGTGGTGGTGGGAATGTTCCCTCCTTTGCTGTCCCAGGATGGTAGCCACAGGGCTAGGAAGCACTTGAAATGTGGTCAGTCTAAGAAGCTCAATTTCCATTTTGTTCCAATTTTAATATAAGTGGCTACATATCATTAGTGGCTTTGCATTAGATAACAGGCTTAGATCAATAGAAAACAATATATAAAACGGAAAACAGATTTGTGTAATATGGGGATTCTTGCTCCATGAATGAGAGCTCTCTCTGCTTTAGATTATTTGCAGTAATTTCTGCATGTGGGTATTTCTAGAAAGCCCTTTCCTTAGTTTTGTTCTGAAAGGGGTCCATTGACACATGCACTCAGACTCCACCAAGTAAAGAAAGGCTACTTATCCATCTTCTCTGAGGTCTATGTGCTTCTGTCCTCATGTCTCTGAGCTTCAGGAGGCCTTATGGAATGATGAGAGAAGTGAGGAGTGAAGCACAGAAGTGAGCCAGTCATGCCCAGCAGGGCTTGGCAGGTGTTGGTACTGGAAGGGAGGCCAGCTAGGACAGATGTGGTTATTGCATTCCATTGAAGGAGCCTGTGCTGAGGTGCAGAAACAGCAGACCCATGAAGTAGCTACTTTGAGATGGAAACGCTGGAGGCATTCCCACCAAGCAAGATGTAGCCTGGCACCTGCTCTGTGTCAGGGCTGTCAGTGCTGAGCAGACACAAAAGTTCTGGCATTCGCAGAATATGCATTTCCATACAGGAAGTGATTTTTCTTCTGGCTGCAGCTAATACAGTAAGAATGAAGGAAATGAGGTATATATTGAAAAGGAATCAACAAAATTATTATTTACAAATAAGATTACCTAGAAATTCCAAGAGAACTGAAAAACTAACAGAAACAATACAAGAATATACTGAGGTATCTGGATAAACAATTCTTATATAGAAATCAGTAGCTTTCCAGTATTCCCCTGGTAATCCACCTATAAGTCAATAATTATCTCATTCACACTGCAGCCAAAAAATATAAAATCCTTGAGCATACCTAACCATAAATACATAAAGGATATATGGCTGCCAGAAGATATGAAAGAATGTTTAATATTTACCAAATTCTTTTTTTTTTTTTTTTTTT
>PVJS01039544.1:0-18846 GCA_004027185.1 Glis glis
AGAGAGAGAGAGAGAGAGAGAGAGAGAAACAGGGAGAGAGAGAGAGAGAGCTGAGGCTGGCCCTGAACCCGGATCCTCCGGTCTCCGCCTCCCAAAGTGCATTACAAGCATGCATTTCTTACTGCTACCTTTCCTCATCTCATTTCATGATTGCTCAAAACATTTACATTAGAATGAAGTTTATCTTTGGAAAATTAAGATGCATCTGCCACTGTGATTGTCAGCTTGGGTACATAATTTTGTCCCTCTCACATCACATCTCTCTGCTCTTTAAAAAAGTATACTGATAACAGGGTATGGTGGCATACACCTGTAATCCCAGTTTGTTGGAAGCTGACACAGGAGGATCGCAGGTTCAAGGTCAGTCTCAGCAATTTAGCGACACCCTATTTCAAAATAAAAAATAAAAAGGGATGGGGGTATAACTTGGAGGTAGTTAACTGGGTTCAATCCCCAGTACATACATACATACAGACACACACACACACTCACACACACACACACACACACACACACACACACACACATATATATTTATGTACATTGTAGACAAATATATACTGATGCATATGACTAAAGTACATTGTATCTTCATTCACAGAATACGAATTAGTGAGAGCAAATAGCAAGGATGGATATTTTTAAAAGAAAAAAAATCTGGTAATAAAGTGGAGAGAGACAGAATAATCTCTTAGAAAAAGCTATTTTAGTGTACTGTGACATAGCAACAACTTGGAATTTCATGGAAATGAAGGAACACACTAACCCTAGATAGTTTTTCATGGCAGCTGCAGTTTTTGCTCAGACTAATATAAAGTGGAAATTAATGAGAACTGTCTTTAGCTGGGGTAGCAGAAGCAGGCTACATGCTCCTATGGAAAGCCCCAGCCCACTATGGTGATGAGGTAGGGAGATGCATACGCTGAGGAAGGAGGTGTCGTTCTTAAAGCTCTATTGAAAAACTCTGCTTTAGCCAGATGCATTGCTCTACCAAAGCTGCGTGTTACAAAGCTCTGAGAATTTTTACTAAACAACAACAAAGTGGACATCCTGCGTTCCAGATTTCTGCTTGTGGACTCATATGCATGGTGACCTTTTCCACTTCCTTCTTATTTTTAGCATCCAATTACTGTTCCCTAAATGAACATTTAATTCTCCTGTTTGCTGTTGACTACAGTTTTATTCTGATGCTGCTTCGGGCAATGAAAATTATTTGTAGTTCAGTTTATTAATCTGTATATGTTTCCTCTGCTATACCCACTGCCACTTGTTCATTCTTTTACATTTACTAAGCAGAGTATTTTTGCTTCTTTGGTTTATCATCACTTCAATAAAACACCTTTACAAAGAGATCGTTAAGCTGCCCTCAATCTATAGTTTTGTCTGAAAAACTAAGAAGGAAAAATAGGGTGTCTCAGAATGGAAAACTTGCCTTGTTTGGGTGAATTACAGTCTGTTCACTGCTGTTGTAAACACATGCCCTTATTTCCATTTAATTTTGTATCCCGAACAATAGTGACAAAGAATTCCATTGTGATGTTTCAGAATGATCACTGCACGTCTGGTTTAAAAAGCAAACCAGGACACAGGCCATTCAGAACACGATAGCTTTTGCTACTTATGTCTTTGACTTGAACATGTTTGGGTGGGTTTAGAAGTAATTAATCAACTATCTAATTTTTGTGAACTATGTTGATACTTAACACTAGAATGTAATTCTGTTTTGGCGACAGGTGGCCCGGCGTTGGGGCATTCAGAAAAACAGGCCAGCTATGAACTATGATAAACTTAGCCGCTCACTCCGCTATTACTATGAGAAGGGAATCATGCAAAAGGTGAGCAGCTAATACAGCATTAAAATTCATTGAAATGTTGCATATTAATCTGCATGTCATACTTTTAAAGCCACATATCATTGTACTGCTGAAGCAAAGTTTTCATTTTAACAAAAGCTTAGCTCTTGGTTTTGGTATTATAAGCCTTTCTATTTATAAATTCATGTACATTGTAGACAAATGTGTAATAATATGATCTACAAAGTAGTAGCATTTCTGGAAGTTTCAACTTTGCTGCACATGATAAAAAAGAGGTTGCTTCAGTATTGACATTACACCTGCTTATCTCCAGAAGTCATTGTGCTGCTACATTCTCCACAGTTAAGTATTTTTGAAATGCTTTGTTTACATATTCCACTGAAAATAAAGAATATTAGACTAACTTAATTCTGACTTTTCCCCCCTTTGTGCTGATTCTTAAAATTCTGACATTTCTTGTTTTCATTAAGAAAAGCACTTTTTTTCCTTGCCTGGTTTCATCACCTAATAGTTTATTATCCTAAACCTCTTATTTAAAATAACCATCTGATCTTATTTAGTTGGTAGAGCAAAATTCAGTATATTCTATTTTATTTAAAATGAGCTTCTTTTAATACTTGAAAGTAACTTTAAAAACTAAAGATAAAATAAGTGAATGATACCATATAAAATTTTTGAAGGGGGTAGTGAATAAATAAAGGTAAAACATTTGGATATGTATTATTTTGTCCTTCTGCTTTGCATATGTATTCCAATGATCTTTATTGTTTATGATTTATCCATTGTGGACATTACAGTTTTATAATGTTTGTTTGGGGGACATAATATAGTTACATGTTATAGATTAGGCATATTTTTAATGTGGTCATAGTTATGTCAATAAAAACCAGACAAGTTGCTATATGAAACTTAATAGAACAGAGAGCAATAGCACTGTTGAGTTTTCTGGAACACAGGCAATCAGTGTCCTGGAATTTGCCAGCTCAGAAGTTAGGACTTCCAAGATCCTTAAAAAGAGAAGGCTGAATTAGGTTTTCAATTGCTCCTGAATCTCACCTTCAAAACATACTTATTTTTCACTTCCTTCTTCTGTCTTCCCCATCTCAACTCGGGGTCATTTTCCTTTCCTTCTTTCTTACCCACTGGTTCCTTTCAAACGCATCCCATTCCTTCATTTTCATTACCAGCCTCTCCTGCGGGGGCCCATCACCCAACACTCATGGCAGGTGCTCAGTGGTTTCCCTGGGCCACAGGGCACAGTAGTGAGAGTTCGTGTAGTAGCAACTTTGATTTCTACACCAGCTTTGATGCTAGAACTGTGTCCTTGAATAGATACTTTTCCTACTAAATGGTGGTGTTCTTACCTCATTGAAGTTGCTGCGATTATTAAATGAAATGATGGACTTGAGATCTTTGCCTGGTGCCTGGCCCAATAAGAGTCTCCAATAAGTGGTAGCTCCTAGCGCAACTCATGTCCTCAAGTCACTGTGCGCCATGGCATCTGTGGCTTGCGTGTCTTGACCTTTAATTTCCTTATTGAAGGGAGCATCCACAGAGAGCTAAAATTATTATGAGATCCCTATTTACACCTCGGCTTTTAGACACAGTGTTAGCTTTCCATCACTGTAACAAACACCTGAGATAAATCAATTTATAAATAGTATTTTGTTTTGTTTTGGTTCAAGTTTTGGAGTTTTGGATCCATGATCAATTAACCCAGTTGTTTTGGGTCTGTGGCAGAACAGACCTGCTCATCAGAAGGTAAAAGAGGGAAAGAGGAGAGACCAGTGTCCCACTATCCCCTTTGAAGGCACCTAAGTGACCTTCAAAGTGACCTAAGGAACTTCCGTTAGGCCCTTCTTCCACCTCTTAAAGTTGCCACCACCACTCAGTAGCACCATGCTTGGGACCAGGCCGTTACCATGTAGACCTTTGGGGGACACTTCAGATCCAAAAGATAGCAGTGGTTGACAGGGGCCTCCAGATGTCATGCCTGGTTTTAAATATTCTCAAATATGTTTAAGCTTATTACTGGCAAGACCACATTTTTTTTATTTTCCAATTTATTTATTGTCCTAATCTGTGTCCCACTTATGTATCCTCTTATTTTAATAAATTAATAAAGCAAAAATGCTGTCAGATAATGATATAGATCCAAACTCTACAGATAAAAAGTATTGCTGTTTCTCATATTGTCAGTATAAGCTATACCTGCCAAAGAAGACTATTTACAATTCATTTATGAGTTAATGTAGGAAAGTAAAATGATGCTTTTGACTGACCTTTTGTGGTGTTACTGATATAAGGAAGGGCAGGTCATTTAATAGTCAAACATGCAAAAATTGCACTATTACTTGTTGCTAGCACAACCAGGGACCCTTCAATTTTAACAGCCATATTTGTTATCTTCCTCATACATGTGGAGCCATTTTCCTTATGATCCTGGGCACACCTGTGATGCCCCTTTCTCCATCACTTGCGTTCTTTCTAGAATGCTCTCTTCTTCTCATCTTAAGTGTTAACATTTGTACCATTCTGATGGATAATTAAATTCCAGTTATAGTCATTCAGAGGGAAGACTGTGTCATCCTTTATATTAAAAAAAACCCTGAAACTATGGTGTGGGATTACATATTTCAATGTGTAGGGGAAAATATTTATATCACCCTATTTGTTTGATGAAAAAAACATATGTGGGCACATGTGGCATATGTAAAAACAATTAAATTAAAAGACTAGAAAATAAAAGCCCTGTGAGTCTATACATGTAAAAACATTAAAAACCGGTAGTTAATTTTAGTAATTATGAAAGAAAAATAAATGGTGGAGTAATGTTTGTTGTACCTTATAGACAACATGTATTTCTATTTCAGAATTTAGAAATGCCTAGAAATATAATTTAACGGTGGTTGTGTTCTGGATGATATAGCTATCCGCCATTATTTCTTTTTGCTTAATCTGTCATTTCTAATTCAGTGGCCAATAACTCTGAATTACTTTGGGATTTCAAAAGTTAAAACCTGATTTAAGTGCCTAACCTTTGAAAACAGAGCATACAACAGTACCTCCTTGTTTACTTCTGACCCATCTGCCCGCAAAATCCCTCTTTTAATTTTCCCCTATGTTGGGGTTGTAATTTGGGCACACTTCGTGTACATTTTTCACATTGTGATTGTATTACTAATAATGGAAGACATCATTTTTCTTGTTTGGATGTCAGTTCTTGTTCTAAACTCAGCAGCATTTAGCATAGTCCAGTAAATATAGTAGTAGCTCTAAAAATATTTATTCAAGAGAAAAACATGGGGGAGCAATGAGTAAAGGAAGAGTCCTTAGGTGACCGCATAACCTTGATTACATGTTCTACATTTTAGTTCCCCATCGTGAAATGTTTCTCATTTATCACATCACTTCAATTTAGTCATTATCAACATGTCAGACAGACAAGGTCCAGTACCTAAAGCAAATTTCTTTCTTCCTGAAGCCCCAAACAAAACAAATGAAGGTTATAAAACACTCAAATGTATACAGGCCATTTATTTATTTTTTTTCTAAAATACTTTAAACAATGGAAAAGAGAGAGAGAGAGAAACAAGGATTTTTTTATCTCAGTTTGTTCCTGATACTGCCTTTTTTTATTTTTAGGATTATTTCCCCAGCTCACCTTTAAGAATTTAATTTCCTTTGTGTAAAGCACTACATAAAGTGAATGAATGATGCCAGGCTGCTCTTTGCTGTGCATCAGCTTCCCTCAGTCCCACAGTGGGCTTTCCAAGATGGGGAACTGAGAGGCAGCTTAAGAAACATGTCCAAATTCATAAACACTACTGAGCGTTGGCTCTTTCAGATTATTTAGATTTGCTAAAGTAGTTCCTCTTACTTAAATTCAGAGCAAAAAAAAAAAAAAAGGTCTAAAGAATCTAGAGGAGCAGGGCTATTTGGCAGTTGTTCTTTTCCCCAAAACATATACAGATAGTTTATAAACCATGAACACACTGTTCCCCCACATCACAAATCAACTAGCAATGCCTTTTTGACAAACAGGAACATGAAAGCATTGAGTAATGTTCAGCTTGCTGAAATTATGAGCTCTACACACACACACAAACACACACACACACACACACACACACACACACACACACTACCAAAGTTAATAGAAAAATCTGTGCTTGTCCACTCCTTGCCCTGGCTTTTGAACACTTCAGCATTGTCTTTCAATAGGAGGCATATTTGTTTCATCCAATTGTTTATAAGTTACTACAGAAACACTACTCTTCAATATTTAAGTTTGAGTTATGTCCTCCCCTACAAATTACACCACATCTCCTTTATTTCAGGCAGTTGTCACATTTCTTTTTCTCATTTCCTCTGTAGGCATTGCGTATTTTAGATTCCTTTCACTTTTTTACACCTCTTGCTTCAATTTGACACTTTACACACATCCTTAAATTCCATCTAATGGATCTTGCCTTCATTTTTAAAAGTGATGTATCCAAGATAATGCTGCCCTTTTGATTCATCTTTCATTTAAATAAGGCTATGTGTCTTTGTTTTCTTAGATGAGAATACACAGTGCAAAAAACAAGTAAAGAAGAAGCAGTGAAACTCGTGAATCAGTGAATCACTGGTCTTATTAGGAATCAAACACGTTTTTCTTTTCAAGTTTCAAGGTTTAGTTTTCCCATTGTTTCAGAAATATAATATCGAGGGAGATACTACACCTTAAAGATACAGATTTTTACATGCATATATCTAACTTTTGAAACAAACAAAAATTTCAATGTGAAATTTCTGCATTAAATCGTTGACTTTTATCAAAATAACAATATAAATCCACCTGTATGTTAAAACAAGCAAACTGTTGGGTTTACCAGCTATTTCCAGAATATATTAACTATTGCTCAGGTTCAAATTTTTGTATTTCCTTTGATTGCAGCATAGTTTACTCCACAAAGTAAGGACTTTTGTTTGTTTGTTTGCTTTGTATGTATTTCTGCTATTACTTGGTTACTTTTTCCCTTCTGTTACCCATCTTTAAACCATGTTTTCTTTTTCTCCCCATTCTTCTCCCTCCCCAACCGGGGATGGTGAGAATGGGTCTTTCTCCCCCACATTATTGTCAGGTGGCTGGAGAGAGATACGTCTACAAGTTTGTGTGTGATCCAGAAGCGCTCTTCTCCATGGCCTTTCCAGATAACCAGCGCCCACTGCTGAAGACAGACATGGAGCGTCACATCAACGAGGAGGACACGGTGCCTCTGTCTCACTTCGACGAGAGTATGGCCTACATGCCCGAGGGGGGCTGCTGCAACCCCCACCCCTACAACGAAGGCTACGTGTACTAACCTGAGTGACAGTGGAGCAGGGCGTCCACAACCGCCTTCTCCTCATTCTACAAGATGCAGAGAATCACTTAATTCTCTCCGATCTTTGTTTTATTTTTGTTGTTTGTATTTTATTTTTAAATAATAATAGAAAAAAGGGGGCTTTTCCTGTTGCATTATTCTATGGTCTGCCATGGACTGCGCACTTTATTTGAGGGTGGGTGGGAGTAATCTAAACATTTATTCGGTGTAACAGGAAGATAATGGCTGAATGGGCAGAGGGATTCGGGGATTACTTTTTACTTAGGCTTGGGATGGGGTCCTACAGTTTTAAATATGAAGCTATATCATGTCTGTTTGATTTCATAATAACATAAGATAATGTTCATTTTCTCTGGATATCTATGGTACAGTTAATTTCACATTGTGTAAATATCCACTTGGAGACTATTTGCCTTGGGCATTTCCCCATCATTTCTGAGTCTCTGCAGGTGTACAAAAAAATCTACTGTAAATGGCTGTTTAATTGTTTAAAAGGATTGTTTTTGCACCTCTTGTAAAAAGGTATTTAGCGATTGCATTTGCCATGTTTTTTGTTTTGTTTTGCTTTATATATGACTCACAGAGGATAACCATCAAAATGGGCAATTCTCTCTGACTCTGAGTAATCGCCATAACTGTAAATGAGGGGCACAGTTTTGGACTCTGGCTCCAAACTGAGTCATAGGCCAGTAGCATCACGTATATCTGGTGCCACCTTGCTGTTTAGATACAAATCATACTGTCTTTCAAATATTTTGAAGCCCATTTTGGTTAAATAATGACATGTTATGGTCCTCCGGAATCTTCATTTAAATGTTAAATCTGGGATTACAAAGAAGCAAAAAATATCTGTCTCCTTTCTCTTCCTTCAGTACATAAATACATTATTTAATCAATAAGAATTAACTGTACTAAATCACATATTAATGCTGTTCTAGTTACAGCAAGCACTCTTTAAGAAAATATCCACTACACTAAATAGGTACGATAGTAATTTTTAGACATGGTACCCATTGATATGCATTTAAACGTTTTACTGCTGTGTTATGTTGATAACATATATAAATATTAGATAATGCTAATGCTTCTGCTGCTGTCTTTTCTGTAATATTCTCTTTCATGCTGAATTTACTATGACCATTTATAAACAATGCAGTTAACTACGGATAGCATTTCAGGACAAAATAGATGATTCAAACCATTTATTGCTTAAAAAATAGCTTACGCCATGCTATGCTATAAGCAGCTTTTATGCACATTGACAAATGAAGAGTAAGCTTCAGCTTGCTAAGGGAAACTGTGGAAACTTTTGTAACTTTTGGTGAAATGGAAAATTACAAACTGTCAAGGAATTAGAGGAAGTTTGCTGTGTGACATAGTGCTGGCACTGATAATTATTCATCATCTCGTTTCGAAGACTCCTGTAAATGTGACTGGATTGTTTGAGAGAAGATTTAAAGATTTCAGGTTTCAAAGTTTTTTTGTTTTGTATTTTATTTTGCATTTGAAGAAAATATAGGAGGCAGGATATGTTTTTCCATTCACTCAGAAACATAATAACATAAGTAAATGGCGTTCTAGTATCACTGAATAGCTTGTTAAAAGATTCAAGTAAGAAACATGCATTTTGCTCAATCCATTTAATGTCCTAGAGGAACAACTTCTTAAAGAGTCTATAGCAAATTGTTTTTAAAAATCCTAAACACAAAGTCAACATAAACCTATGATAGCATTTCTTGATGAGCACAGGAAAGATTGTTTAAAGATGATCCCCAGCTACCCATTTTCCTACACTACACAGATCACAGCTATTTCTCTAAATTAAATAGTTATTGGGAAGCCCACATACCAAAATCAATACTATGCATATTGATTTCTACAAAAATTTCTAATTTCAACCTGTGATCTCTATATATCATATAGCATTGGGCCCTTTATGGGCTAATAAGTATGCCTTAAAAATCAGAGCCTTCCCCCCCACTATGCTTATGTGGCCATTTATAGCACTTAGAATAAAAACAGATTTTAAAGTATTCAGTAGAAGTTTTATTGGAAGGAGAATTGAATTATATGATTGAGATATTTGGTGAAATTGAAGAGAAATTTTAAGTGGGTCTTTTAAAGTATGTTCTAATAAAAAATTATAGAGATTTTTTGTTTTTTTTCTTCTTTTTAAAATATTGTAGTCAGTCAGTGAGGATGATTTGGGCTATGCGTTCTCTTAAGGGATCAAAGGAAGAAATGGTATTAATTATATAATATTTAAGGAGAGACTATATATATTGCTGTTTAAGGTAGTGACTCACTGAACTAAGTAAGCAATTGGCCAACATTAAGTATATTTCCAATGTAGAAGAATTCAAAATACTGCATTATAAATTCTTTGGGGAAATGTATCTAAAGTTTTTTTGGTTTTTATTTTTTAAGTTCTGTTTTTGTTCTACTTTTTGTTTGGTTGTATTTTATGTTTTTTATTTTCAGGTAGATTAATAAATCTGGCAGCTGATTTCTGCAAGATTCCTTTGTTTTGAATTTCTAATGAATCAGCTATTCAAACATAGAAATTTGAAATAATGGCTTTCTTGGACTTGGTAAAAAACTAAAAGAACTATCTCCACTAATGTTTACTGCCTCTTGTTGATGACATGATAATATTAATATAACCAAGTATATTATATCCCAATAACTAATGAAAATGATTTTTCTTAAGTCATACCTATTAAAAATACTTCAGCATTAAAATCTACCAAGCTGGCAAAGCAGAGCATTTTTCTCAAATATTAGAGGTCTAGTTTTCTGTAGATATTGTAACAAATTACCATATCTTTAGGAACTTAATACAAGTTTATCCTTTTACAGTTCTGGAAGTCAGAAGTCCAAAACAAGCCTAAGGGGCTAAAACCAAGATGTCTGTAATAACATTTGCAAACAATTACTACTTATTTGTTAAGAACAATATATAGAATGTTTCATTAATTAAAGGAGCAATTCTAAAAAGAAGCAGACTTATCCTTAAATAACAAGAAAGAAATATATTGCCCTATGCTACAGCATTTGGACAGATCATAGGAATTTCTAAAATAAGCCACTTTGTCTATCATGCAAACCTGTTCAGAGCTCATACTGATCAAACATTACAGAGAGGAAGGTCATTTGAATGTTTATTACTTGGAATCTTAAAAGGAAAAAGCCAAAATTTAAAAGTAAAAAATGAATAAGCTATTTTCCAGTTGCAATTTGGTATGGAGAGGGAGAAAATAAGTTATTAAAAACATGCAAGTTGGGTAAAAATGTTAGGAAGAAATATAAATAGGACACAGGTACGTATTGGATAACTGAGGTAAGAATCACATAGAAGCCAAGTTTCAAAAGGTACTGTGTTGAACCGGACACAACAGCTTGAATGTTGGGGACACAGGAGGATGGACAGGGTACCTGGATACTTCCTTGAGTCTTCAGAGAGCTGACCTAATTTATTGAGAACTCAACTAGCACTTTTAGGACTTGGTTTATTTTTAAACATGAGATTCACTTAGACATTTTAAAAAACACTTTATGGGGAAAGTATAGTTTAAGAAGAAAATTTGATTAGACTAGTGGATGCCTTTATAGAAATATTGATGATTTTAGAATGTTCAACTAAAAATGTATATACAATAGGTATGGTTTATGAATTAACATGTAAGGTAGGTTTTCTTTTTGAAATATTCTTATTTAGTTTTACTCTAAAATTATATTTATGTTTCTATGGGGAAAAATTTTAAATTCACTTGGTTGTATTAAAATTATACTTACAGTTTGAGAAAACCTGCTATGAAATTCATGTGATTATAGCAAATTAAATATGCTCAAAATTTAAATATAAAATAAAAGCCCAGAAATTGAAAATATTGAGCTGTCTTGATCACTCTGAATGGTGGCATATCTAAAACTGACCAATGTCATCTAGAAATTTGACTACCTTCTAATCAAATCTCTTAAATAATGTTTTGCACTACTTCTAGCATTGCCTTTCCCATTCACTTTCTGAATAATTTAAATGTGAGGACACTTGGTAAAAGTTTTCCAATTCTATGTTCCAATTTCTCTATCTTCTTTTGTTTAATCCCTTCAATAAATATATCAGGAAGAAATTTGGGGAAAAGAACTATCTCAATCATTTCAGTGAGTCCCATATGGAAACCTGGCTTATGTTACTGCCTCCACCATTTCTTGGCTTTGTCTAATGAGAAGCTGAGGTCAGTGGAAAAAACAAAATGCTGTTGTGTTGAGATACCCTGCGATCAAAGGCAAATTCATAACCTGGACCGAGCTACTTTCCTGATTTAACTTCTAATCACAAAAATACATGTCTATTACAATGATTCACATTTTGCTGAAGCACAGTTTTATTTGAATTATTTTACCATTTTGAATAATCCTTATAGAAAAATCTAAAAAGGAAACCAAGCACTATTTAAACATGAGAAACAATTAAGTTTTTAGAAATCAACATGATTGAGACACCATTTTTTTTGCATTGAAAAAGGGTACAGCTTAATGATCCCCAAGAAACAAAGGTCCTCACCATGTTCTTCAGAGAGTTGTACACACAGCCACCACACTAATTAGACACAACTTTTGAAAACAACATAGTTCTCAGAAAAGTTTTAATGTATAGAAGATTTAGTCACATAACTCAGAAGAAGCAAAAAATACAAAAACTGGTTTTTAAAATAGAAAGAATTAAATGCAGGAAAAGTAATAAGGTTATCTTAATTTTTAATGTCATATTTCTGTAAAGGGGACTGGCTGTGGCATTCTTATATACATTTTAATATTCCAAAATAACTAATGAGACTATCTTTTAGAATGTTTAAAATGTGAATTTAACTGGCAGAGTTGGTAGGAAGAAAAAATAAGGTAATGTATATAATATTACCTTTTAAACTGAAAAATTGCTATTCTATTTCTAATGAACCTCAGAAATTTTCTTCATTCTTAAAATAGTATTAAATATTATTTTCTTTAAACAAAATTTTATATTCTTTTAAAAAATTGTGATAATATATATTTAACTTAATATCTGCTCTTTTAGTCATTTTAAGCATACAATTCAGTGGCATTATTTACATTCATAGCGTTATGCAACCATCACCACTTTTTTTCAAAATATTTAGATTCCCAATCAAAATATCTAGGAAATACCTTGCTGTTTATTAGACCCAGAAATTTAAAAAGTACAACTTTATGTTTCTAATAATTTAATTGTGTTTTATTTAATAATAGGTAAGTTTTGATTTGATATTGTAGTTTGATAGCTTTATTAAGAAAAATATAAACATAATGTATAAACACTAAATAGCCCAATAATTGTGGCAGGGGAAAAAAGTACAGATATTTTGAAACAATTCAGCATTTTAACTATATGTCAATAAGTACAAACAACCCTTTAAAGAAACTACTTCAAACAATAAATATTTTTAGCTCATGTTTCTTTAGTTTGAATTGACAGATTTGATTAACATATACAGACATGAAAATATTGAAGCTGTAGATTATGATTAAATGCCTTAAGACAGTGATAATTTCAGATGACATTTTTTAGTAAAAAATTCCAAAACAGAAACATGTGCTGTGCTTATGCTAATATTTAATTAATGTGAAATTAGACAAACAAGATACATTAGGTAACCCCTTCGACATATTTTTTGGTTTAAACACTAAGAACTTTCCAAGTTAAAACAGACATTGAATACTTTTTCTAACTTTCCAAATGTCTCATTTCTTTCCAAAACTGTTCCTCAAAATATTGTACTTAATCACATAGGTATCTAGTTTAGAATCACTCACTACAAATTAAACTTGGTTTATTATTGAAAAGGTGGCATCTGAAGAGACAAGATTCTCTTATTATGGTTATTTTTCCTCAAATATGCAACAGCAGGCCAAAATTAGATTTATTCTAAATTGGTTCATATTTTGGGCTTTGTTTCACAAAAAGCTTACTTTGCAGGTATAAATAGTAAATACTACAAAATAACCAAAAAATGCCATTCAAATGAATTTACATACTTCTGCAATTCAGTATTAAGAAAATTATGAAATAGAATCAATTGAAAAAAAGACTTCTTCCCCAGAATTTACTGTTTACTTAATTCGTTATTATTACTGTTTACAAGAATTTGTGATTATGTACAAACCCTGAGGCAGCATTTCTACAACCAAAACAGAGAAATATGAAAATAAATATTTAAATAATTTAGATTTTAAAGGAGAAAAATGTTGTGTGCTGATTCACTCATTGAGTGAATATTAATTCATTCATATTAGAATAGACTTTGGATTACTCATTAATATTTTTTCTATGTTGGAAAATCCATTCATTCAATCCCTCAGAATCCCCAAATGTGAAAATCTACAAATTGGCATAAACACTGCTATAAAATCACTTGATCATATATTTTCTGGGTGCAAATCAAGTGCCTAATAAGATAGAGAGACTCTATGGAAGACAAAATAGATTTATACAAAGTGACCTCTGTCCTCAAACTAAATAAGGCAACCCATATAGATCTAACACACACTTTGATGATACTATAATGTGATATTTTAGTGCTAAATAATGTGGTTTAGACCCTGTGCAAAAGAAGTGCAATAAAGAAATAACCTTTAGATTGCTAGTGACAATGAGAATCCAGGATACTTTTATTCAGATATATGGGGGTTTAAGTTCAATCACACTTCCTGTTGCTATGAAATGAAGCATTTAACTGATCACTAAGCATAAATATACATGGCACACAATGAAGCAAGATGTGAACATTGAAGAATTGAGGCAGGGCAGAGAGCTTACTCATTAACTTCTGAGCCGCCCTGATCCTCAGCATCTTTATTAGGAGCACTTATCAGATGCCCACTTGCGGTGTATGTGTACACACTGGGATTCCTCACTGTCTTACGAGGGGATGGTTGTGTTTGTTAGTGTTTGCTGGATCCAAGCAACTGTAACCAACTGGCTAAGAGATTTTCTGAGCCAAAGGCTCCAGTCTGTAGATGATGTAGCTATTTTTGGTACATCCCCTGACAACTGGGCCTGTGTCCTGACTCTACCACTGATAACTCACAAACTGCAGTAGAAATGTATCACAGGACCCTTCTTACACTAGTGATTCCAGTCTTTTATAATCTGGTGCCTTGCAGTGACCATTTCATAGTAGGAAGCCTAGGGGCCCCAGTTTGCCTGGGATGGTCCCAGCTTACACCTGTGATCCCAGTATGTTATTTTACTTTCAGAGTTTGGAAAATAAATTGACTCTTTACCTGAATCCTAGATCAGAACACCACTTTAATTCTATTTGGGTTGCCTTGTTGGGAGAACTTTTTATGATTAAATCATCATACCAGTCCTCTTGAACAAACATCCCTGACAGGGAAAACATTCTAGCCCAGATGAAAGTGTCTCTCTCTCTCTCTCTCTCTCTCTCTCTATATATATATATATATATATATATATATGTATATATATACATATATATGCTATATATAGATAGATAGATAGCATATATATATGCTAGCCCACAATAGTTATCATGAATTATATTTTTATTTTCCCACATCTTGTAGTTTATCCATCAAGGAATGGTAAAAATTTATAGGAATTAGAGACATGTACACCTGGGTTTGTGTGAGGTAAAACTGAATAAATTTTAAAGCTTATGAACTTTACATATGTTCTCATGAAAATGAATGTAGCAATGTAGCATAGCTCTGCCTGTTGTAAGTAGAAAAGGAACTCAGTAGAATGACATAAGTAGATGGACTGGCTGATGGAAACTGATGGAGATGATAAGAACTTAGGAAAAATCCTAGTTACTTCACTCAAAATTCAGAGCTGGAGAGACAGAGAGAGATAGAGAGAGAAAGAACCCAGGTGTTTTTCCTTGACTTGTGTCCACACCCCTTGCCTATAAAAAGGCATGGGACCTTTTTTAGTCTCATCATGCCCTTGAACAACATATGAGAAATAATTCCCCAAGTAACTAACAACTTAAAAAGTAGAACTATCTGCTGGTTATCCAATCTTCCTCAAAGTCACTAAGAGTAATGAGTATCCATTTCAGAATTGGAAAGAAATTGGAATATAATTTTTGTCCTTCTATTTTCTTCAAGAGTATTTTGATTCCTAAAGCATCCTAAAGCCTGTTGATGAAGTGGTATGCATAAAAGCAGTGATAAGTGAGAACCAGAGATATTTGTCACATTGTAGAAGAGTATAATCTATGAGCAATAATTATGAGAACAATGTACACATAGGTTAGGTACTATATTGGTTTTCTAGAGCTGTAGTAACAAAACTCAAATGATGGCTTGAACAATAGAAAATTATTGTCTCACAATTTTAGAGACCAGAAGTCCAAAATCAAGTGTCGGCATGGTTGGTACCTTGTGAGGGCTGGTTCTGTTCCAGGCTCCTTTCTGGACTTGTAGATGGCCATCTTCTCCTTGCCTCTATTCATGTGGCCTTCTCTCTATCCATTTCTGGGTTTGTCCAAATTTTTCACTTTTAGAAGGATTATCAGTCATATTAGAATTTGAGCCCACTCTAATAACCTCATTTTAACTAATCTCTGTAAAGACCCTATCTCCAAATAAGGTCACATTCTGAGATACTATAGTTAGAACTTCAACATATCTTTTTTAGGGAGACACACTTCAAACTATAATATGTACTTAAATTATTGGTCAAGAAAATAAAAGAATCCATAAGATTAAATCATTATCATTCATTATATGTGAGATTCAGGCTTACGGGATAAATGGCAACTCTATCTTTCTTATATTTTATGTAACTAATATAGAGAACAAAATTCTATAAATATAACCAAGGCATTCCCCCTTATGCTTAATGGAGATGCTTAAAATAAAATTTACTTTCATGGTCCTCTTGTCCCTTCACTAATTAATTCTTTTCTTAAAATGGAAAAGGAAAATGAGAGTAAAATAATTATTTATATGATAAATAATATATGTAATTATATATGTGATATATAATTTATAATAAGTTTAAAGAAATTCTAATAAGAAAATGTAGTGATAATAAATGGAAAAAGATAGATATAAAAACAAAAAATGGTACTATAATAAAGCTAGTGTGCTCTTTCTGTTTTTTTGGTTCTTAGGACCTAGAAACTAAGTGTCAAGAAAAAAATCTATGAATAAAAACACTATAGGATTTTTTGAGAGAAAATGAGAAGTTAGATGAGGAAATTTGCGTTGAGCACTACTTATCATTTAAGCACCATTGAGCAATAAGCAGCATGGGTTTACACAGAACAAATCATGCCAAACAAATCTGATTGCTTTTTTTTATTGAATTACAAGATTAGTGGATGAAGGCAATGTGGGAGATATAATACATTTGGATTTTAGCAAAACATTTGAAACAGCATTGCATGAACTCTAAAATGAATTCAAATAGTCAGGAATATTAACACTGGGGTAAGGAATGGATATTAAATGAAGGATTGCAAAGAAAAAGAAGTAATAATCGACCATGATATGCAGCTTGGGAACACATCATTATAAGGTGCTATAGTGATCACAGAATTTATTCAGTATGTATTAACATTCACACAGCTTTCTTGGGCTTGATAAAAAGAAATGGAATAAAAGACTAAGAATGTGCCCCATGACTTCAGACAATAAATACAATCAATTCAGAATTAGGGAAAGGAGGAAATAGATTAAGCCTCAGATTTTTGCTGTTTTTCAAAGTAGTTACTTATATACACTGGATCATTGAACTCACTTCATGTTTTTAAATTCTGTCATGGATGCCCTTATTTGATCTTTTCTGTGTCTCAGTACTAGCCCATTCTTTAAGGCATCCAATCAGCCTGGCCAAATACTAAACATCTATGGAGAAGGTATCCATGATTGCTCAGGATACTTGGATTCCACCAGAGCATATGGATACTTCATGTTAGATACCACCCTCAAAGTGCAAGTTAAATATGATACCTAATAAATAAATAGGAGGGAGTGGAAGTATTCCAACAAAACTTACAGTTGTTTCTAAATTAGAAAGTGCCACTAAAAGAGGTGAGGCCAGTAACATTACAGCTGCACCCTGGCACAAGTGAGAAATGTGTATATTAAATGCAAAGCACAAGAGTAATTTGGAAGGAGAGAAAAGTGCATATGTAATGCCAATAGATGCAATGAGTTGACAGAAAGCAGAAGCTTACTTGTAAGTTTACAATGTCAGGTATCACCTGTATCGGTCAGGGTTCACTAGACTAACAGAATTCACAGAATGAGTATATGGAAAAAGGGATTTATCAGATCAGCTTACAATGTAGTCCCGAGTTCCGACTGCACATGGAGAGTCAGAGGAACCAGTAGCTGGTCGAGCGGTCTAAGAGCTCTTCGGAGAAACGATGGTGAAGTTTCAGTTCGAAGGGCTGGAGGCCGATGATCTCAGACAAGAGCAGAAGATCAAGAAGCTCTTCAGAGAAACGGCAAAGTTGGAGGCCGACAATCTCAGATGAGAGCAGATGCGTTTTCTTCGGAAAAAGAGTCACGCATACCTCTACGCGGCTTTCTCCTTCTTTTATCTAACTCCTGCTCCTATCAGAACCCTGCTGCCTACATTTAGGGCAGGACTTTGTGTTTAATCTGCTGTTACACACCCAAAGTCACATGATCTTGGGTGTCATGATCCGGTCAAGTTGACAAATTAGATTAACTATCACAAGTCCATCCCTTGTCAACTTGACCCCTAACCCTGTTTTTTTAAATCATATTAATCTTCAAATAAACACAATAACAATATCAAAATTTCACCTAACATGATAATGCTATTCCACATACAACCGGAAACGCACCACTCACTTCCCCTGAATAGGAGGCAGGGCTTTCTGAGTGATACTTATTCCTAATACTTAAGTATTGATATAAAGTCCATCAGTGTTATATTACATGATGGAGAAATAAGGGAGGAGATAAAATAGAGATATCTGCTTAACACACAGAAATATATATATATATATATATATATATATATATATATACACAAACATATTCTTAACAGAATAATAAGAATATTTATAGCAATTACAATCCTCGTTTCTGTAACTGGTCTCATGGCCATGGTTGGTACTTATAACTACCTTCTTCTACTACCCATTCTGTATTTCCTCTACCTTCAGCCAGCACTTCGGCAGGTCTTGGTTCTTTACCCGGAGGGGTGACCCACACCTTCATTCCTGGAGGATCTGAGACATTTGCCATCCTGCCCAGATTAGGTTGTTGCAGTTTTCCATTGATTTTAATAACAGGACATGGCAATACTAGAAGATGCCCTAAGGGATCTCCTGCTTTCCAGGTATACTTTTCCTTACTCCCATTGTGGAGTAATAGTCCAATTTCCCCTTGGTAATCTGGATCAATAACCTCAGCCAGCACCATAACTCCATTCTTGGCCTGTTGACTCAAAGGCATGAGGAGCCCAAAGTGGCCAGGGGGAAGTCTTAACTTCCAGTTTAATGGAATCATTGTTGTGCCTCCTGGTGGAAGCATTCCTGCTTCTGGAACTAAGATCTGGAGGCCAGCAGAACATAAGGTTGCGGGGACAGGAAGCAAAAATTTTCCTAGTGGGTCATTAGGGGTAATGGTGAGTG
>PVJS01039545.1:0-18843 GCA_004027185.1 Glis glis
GAAAAAAAAAAAAAAAAAAAAAAAAAAAGAAGTGTGTGGTGGTGAATTTTATGTGTCAAATTAATCTGGGCACCCAGATGTTCAGTTAAACATTATCCTGTTATGTGTTGTTGAGATTATTTCTGGATAAGATTAACATTTGAAATTATAGACCGAATAAAGTAGTTATACTCCCAAATGTGGGTGAGTCTCATTTAATCTATGAAAGTTTGAATAAAAAAAAATGTTGAGTAAGAAAGAATACTTGCTCTCTGCCTAGTTATCTTTGAGCTAGAACACTGGTCTTCTGCTTTCAGAGTTGCACTTGAACTGCAACGATATCATGGGCTCTCCTGGGTCTCTATAATAATGTAATCTAATTAGTATACCTATATACATCTCTTTATATATACATACATATGTGTGTGTGTGTGTGTGTGTGTGTGTGTGTGTGAGAGAGAGAGAGAGAGAGAGAGAGAGAGAATCCTAGTAGTTCTGTTTCTTTGGATAATTCTGACTACTACAAACTGAAAAGTTAACAAATACTTAAAGGAGATGGGCCAACATGATAGCTTAGAAACCTTGGACTCCCTATACAAAGAAAAGTCTGCCAACACTTCCCAGTGCTTGTCCAGAAGCCTTAACTAGGTGCTCTTGAGTAGGACTGGAGGTGATTAGACGTGAGGGGAAATTTTAAATGTCAGATATGTGGATATGATTGGATGTCATTGCCGACCCCTGTTCTGAATCCTTTTATTACATACATGAGAAAAAAAGATGTAGGCCACAAGAGAGAGGCAGGCAACCTTGCATAGACTCTTATCCCTGATACTAGTTTGGCTGCCAATGGAGTAGAAGTAGAAAAAAAAACTTTATGCCACTGGGATAACAACAACAAAGGCAGATTTATTCTGTCATGATGAGAGGGGAGGGATTCTGGGAAAGCCAGAAGAGATTGAAAATCTCCCAGCACCCTCAAAAGTCTTGCACTTAGCGTCAAGCTTAAGCAAAAAGTCATTCTCTAGGGAAGAGGAAAGATGTGACACGAGCATGCAGGACCTGCTGAAAGGTGAGGGTGGAGGACAATATTGATTAAAAATTTTCTAGGACTCCAAGCCTCACACTCAGTACAAGGCAGTAACTGTTGGCCATTGGAGGAATTTGAAGTTTATGGCGAGTGGTAATGCAACAGCAATCACGTCTGAGTTCAATTACTGACTAGACTTACCCAACTACCACATGAATGGATGGACAGAAGAGCTGTGCTCATTTCCTATCATAAACTACCTTACTCTTTATTTTGCCCACATTATCTGCATTCAGTCTAATAATATAGAACACATCAAAAAGTGACAATAAGCTGGGTGTGGTGGCACATGTCTGTAATCCCAGTACTTGGGATGCTGAGACAGGAGGATCACAGGTTCAAAGCCAGCCTCAGCAAATTAGTAAGACCCTGTTTCTAAATAAAATAAATAAATAAATAAATAAATAAAAATAAATAGTGCTGGTGGTATAGCTCAGAGGTAGAATGTCCCTGCTGGGTTCAATCCCCAGCACCACACACACACACACACACACACACACACACACAAAAAGTGACAATAATAAGCAATACTCATTACCAAGAGATAAAGATGTGATGCAGATCATGGTACATCAGATGGCATACTTTGGAATAACTATGTTAAATTTATTGAAGAGTGTAATGAAAAGGTGAAGACATGCATGAACAGATGGGAAATTTTAGGAGGCATATGGAGATTAAAAGAATAATCAAATGAGAATGCCAGAAATAAAAGAAAATGGTGCCAAAGAAGAAGAATTCATTTGATGATTTCTCTTCTGAGTAATTTATCAGCAGTCTGTATATAACAGTGGAAATAACTGGTGAACTTAAAGTTAGTCCAATACAAATGATCCAAAATTAAAAAATGAGAGAAAAAAGTGAAGAAACAATAATAACAACAACGACAGAATATTCAATAGCTGTGGGATAATACCAGGTAATTTAATATATATGTCATTTAAATTTTATGAGGAGAAGAAAAAGACTATGACACAGAATAAATATTCAAAAAGATATGGCCAATACTTTTTGAAAGTGAATGAAAGAGAACAGACTGCATATCAAAGAAGGCAAAACATTTTAAGCAAGCTCTCCCTTCCTCCCTCCCTCCCTTCCGCCCCCCCGTCCGCCCCAGTCGCCTCCTCACTGCTCCTCGCTCCTTCCCGCCCCACAGCGCCGCTGAGCCGGCTTCCCCTCAGTCTCTCGTGAGTATTGAGCGGCCCCTGTTATATTTCGCGAGCTCCGTTGACAAATGGAACTCAGTCATTAAGCAAAACATGGGGACTCAGTTTATATGAATTACAATCAACACCTCAGGAGGCAATAACAGATGGATTGGAAATTGTGGTTTCGCCTAGAAGTCTACACAGTGAATTAATGTGCCCAATTTGTTTGGACTTGTTGAAGAACACCATGACTACAAAGGAGTGTTTGCATCATTTTTGTGCAGACTGCATTATCACAGCCCTTAGAAGTGGCAACAAAGAATATCCTACCTGTCGGAAAAAGCTAGTTTCTAAAAGATCACTAAGGCCAGACCCAAACTTTGATGTACTCATCAGCAAAATTTATCCAAGTCGTGATGAGTATGAAGCCCATCAGGAGAGAGTATTAGCCAGGATCAATAAGCACAATAATCAGCAAGTGCTCAGTCACAGCACTGAGGAAGGACTGAAGATCCAGGCCATGAACAGATTACAGTGGCAAGAAACAGCAGATTGAAAATGGTAGTGGAGCAGAAGATAACAGTTCGCACTGTAGTAACGCATCCACACACAGCAATCAGGAAGCAGGCCCTAGTAACAAACGGACCAAAATGTCTGACAACTCTGGGCTTGAACTTGATAATAACAATGCCATTGATCCAGTAATGGATGGTGCTAGTGAAATTGAATTAGTATTCAGGCCTCATCCCACACTTGTGGAGAAAGATGACAATGCACAGACAAGATACATAAAGACTTCAGGTAATGCCACTGTCGATCACTTATCCAAGTATCTGGCTGTGAGGTTAGCTTTAGAAGAACTTCGAAGTAAAGGAGAATCAAACCAGATGAACCTGGACACAGCCAGTGAGAAGCAGTATACCATTTATATAGCAACAGCCAGTGGCCAGTTCACTGTATTAAATGGCTCTTTTTCTTTGGAATTGGTCAGTGAGAAGTACTGGAAAGTGAACAAACCCATGGAACTTTATTATGCACCCATCAAGGAGCACAAATGAGCTTTTAAAAACCAATTCTGAGACTGAACTTTTTTATAGCCTATTTCTTTAATATTAAGGATGTTCTAACATTTCTTTTACAGATCTTGAGTATGTTGTTCAGTTTTCTTTCTGAGCCAGACTCACATAACTATTAGAATCATTTCCCCTTAATTTAAAATTAACTTTTTGGAAGGGACTGCAGTTATTTAGTACTTTTTCTTTACTCTTAAAAATATTATCTGAGTTGTATGCTTTCAGAAAGTACAGTTCCATTTGGAGCGCCCTTTGACCCGGGAGTTTTCATAGTGCTGTATTCTTAAGTAAAGATTCAGTTGACCATCCTTTACCCTCTCACCTCAAAAACATTTTAGGCCTACAGAATGTTAAATAATACGTATTCTGACTCTTTTTTCCCCTGGAGTCTTGTACATTTATATTTTCTATATAAACTGTAGTATCTTCATGAAGACCGAGGCTCAAACTTACTGTGCTTAAAAACAATTCTCATAGGATTATTATTTTCATGGTATTTTCTTCCATAATATCTCATTTTAAAAAGAAGTTCTTTATGAACTTGGTGTCCATTGTCATGCAATGTTATTTTTTTTTCATTGTTTTTCCCTGTAAGTTTAGAACTTCTGGTCATGGGGAAGAAAATCAAAATCTTAAGTTCTATGAGAACATGGTTCATTGACAGATTTCACTGAAGAAAAATTAAGTCGATAGTAATATGTAGTTCTCAATTGTATATTTAAGAATTCTTTTTTGTATTAGTCACTTCTGTTCCTTTATTATGTGTGTTTGATGTTTTCCCTATTAAAATATCAGATGTATGGAGATATTTTGCACTTTAGCCTTGATGAAAAGTACAAGATATGTTCAAAGCTTCCTTCATTCTTTTCTTATTGGTAGCCACGTAAGTTTCAAGAATAACATGGCACATAGAACAATGGAAGTAAAGAGGTTGCTTCTGTTTGAAAGTGTGTTTAGCATTTTGAGTTGCCATGTTGGTTTATAAATTTGGAGCTCTGCTAATTACACTGCATAGAAGCAGATTAATGGAGCTTGCACCCTGCTTGAAGTAGTGAGAGAGAATTCTGTAGAAGAATGTCAGCCACTGTAGGGTAAAGTCATTTTACTCTTAAGGTTTTATAGTGAGGGACAGTGTTGGCTTTGGAGCCAAAAGGCTTTATGCTGACAGGTCAGGAAAAAATTGACTTGTGTGTTATTTTTCATCCCTGTCCTGATTCTAGGTATGTTTCCAGGTTTATATTATCACAGTATTTACAAACATGTTTGCATTGAGAAATTAACCCCAAAGGGTTTTCACAGGAGGGAGTAGACCCCCAGTACCATTGTAACTAAAGTCTGTCCAGTCACTGTAAATATTTATCTGTCAATTTTGACAGATTGGGGCTAGCTTGATGTTTTAAATCTTGAGCCAAGTTTGAAAACTTAAAAGACTTACTCAGTTTTTTTTTACCATTTTATTGAAAATATTTGAAATCTGTTTTTACCATTTTTTTTGATAATCTGTGCCATGGAATTTTAAAACCACCAAATATTAAGAGAACTTTTATATTCAATTCTTTTTCTGGTGTAATGTTAAGTTGTGTAGATTATTAATGCATGTCTACTGAATATAACTCTGGTTTTGTGATAAAACTGGTTAGGTTTCATTGGTGACATATTAGATTAGTGGTTGAATTCAATAACTAAATTCCATTGTGGTTATTAATTGAAATTTTGTCTTTAAGCAGAAAGTTAATTGTGACTATAAGCTTTGTACTTAGAGAATGTGTTTTTATCTGTCAGTATGGGAAGACATAAACTGTTTGCATCATTAAAAAAAACATTTTAAGCAAGACAAATTCAAAGATAAAATACACGTAGGCACATCACAGATAAACTTCTAAAAATCAAATACAAAAAGAAAATCTCGAAGGTGTCCAGAGGAAAAAGAAGTATTATATATAGAAGACTAAAGGTAATAATAACTACAGGCTTCTCATCAGAGATTAAACAAAGCAGAGGTAATGGATCAATATTTTTCATGTACTGAAAGAAAAAAGCATATACTTCTAAATAGCTCACAAGTAAAAAAAATCATAGGAAAATTAAACAATACTTTGAAGTGAATGAAAATGAAAATAAGACATTAAATTTGAGGGAATGCAAACAAAGACTTTCTTAATTATATAGCAGGAAATATTTATCATTACAAGATTTTTATTTTTGTTTTTATTTGTGGTACTTGGGATTGAACCCAAGTACATTCTACCTCTGAGCTACACCCTCAGCCCCCCCCCCTTTTAAGAAATGGGATCTTGCTACATTGCTGAGAGTCTCACTACATTGCTGAGGCTGCTTTTAAACCTACAATCCTCCTGTCTCAGCCTCCCAAGTACTGGGATAACAGGAATGTGCACTATGCCTAGCTTTCATTAAGAGTTTTTTAAAAGGCAAAAAACAATGATCTAAGTTTCTATTTAAAATTCTATAATCAAGAGTAAATTAAACCTAAATAAGTAGAAGAAAATAAATAATTTTTAAAAAGAAAGCTCAATTAAATAGGGAAAAAAGAAAACCAATAGAAAAAAATTAATGAACCCAAAGGCTAGTTCTTTGAAAAGATTAATAAAATGAATAAGCTTCTAGCTAGGCCATCTGAGGAAAAAGATAGAAGAAAGAAGCTGCTTGTATTATAAATTAAAGAGATTATATTAGTGTAAGCTCTCCAGACATTAAAAATATCATGAAGAAATATTATGAACAATTTTATACCTATAAATTTGACAACTAAGATATGAGCAAAACAAAATTTCTTAAAAGAAAACTGCCAAGCCTCACACAAAAGGAATAGATAGCCTTAATAGTATTGAATCTATTAAAGACAATAAGTTTTGGCTAAAAACTTCATCAAAGAATGTTCTTGGCCCATATGACTTAGTTCTACTAAAGATTTAAGGAAGAAATAATGCCAAATTTATACACTCTTCCAGAAAAACAAGAGTATGTTAACTTCCCAACTTATTTTATTAAGTTGATATTACCTGCCACCTGAACACAAAAATTATACTAAGGCATTACAATATGAGGAAACTACAGACTAATATCTCTCATAAATAAGACAGAAATATACTTGCAAAATATTAGTAATCCAAATCTAGCAGTATAGAAAAAGAGTAGTACAAGCTACCAATTTGAATTTATTTCAGGAATGCAAATTTGGCTGAACATTTAAATAACAATTAATATATTTTACAATACTAAAAGACTAAAGATATATATAACATTATATTAATGATTGTAAAAATAATTAAAGTCAATATACAAAAATGAATTGTATTTCTATATGTTGTCAGCTATAGCTTAACTATTGATATAAACCCTGAGAATCCATAGGTGACTTTGTTGTGGTGTGAACATCATGGAGTGTACTTACACAAAGATAGCTACAACACATTAGACAATATAATCTTATAGGACTACCATCGTACATGTAGTCCACTGTTGACCAAAGTATGATTATGTAGTTTATGACTCTACTAGCAACCAACTATTGGAAATTCAAATAGAAAAATACCATTTATTACAACATAAAAATTCATCAAAGACAGGCGCAGTGGCATGTGCCAGTAATCCTAGTATTTGGGAGGCTGAGACAGGAGGATAGCAGGTTTGAGGCCAGCCTCTGGAATTTAGCAGAATACTCAGAAACTTGGTGAGACTCTGTCTTAAAATAAATAAAAGGGCTTGAGGCGTAGCTCAGAGGTAGAATACCTCTGAGTTTGATCCCCAGTATACCCCTCAAAATTCCATCAAATACTTAGGAATAACAATTATTACACTGAAAACCATAAAATGTTACCTAAAAGGGAATGTTACCATAAAAGAGAAACATAAATAATTGAAGAGAAGTACTATGTTTATGGATCAGAAGATTCAATAATGATCAAATGCTAAATCTTTCCTAATCAAATTGTCAAACTCTGCAGTCATTTTTTGTTGTTGAAATTGTGAAGCTGATTGCAAAATCTATATGGAAATTAAAGGACGTAGACACAAAACAATTTGAAATATACAAAAATGTGTAGGTCTCACACTACCTGATTTAAAAACTTATTCTAAAGTTACTCTAAATAAAACAGGGTAGTATTGATTTCAGAGGAGGCATACTGAACAATGAAACAGAATTATTCCTAGAAATAGACCCACACCTACCTTGTCAACTGTTTTTTATAGATAGGTACCAAAGTAATTCAATGGAGAATGAATAGTCTTTTTAGCATGTGGGATTGAAATAATTGGCATCTAGATGCCAAATAATGAAATTAAGCACTTAGCTCACTTGAATTTGTAACAGATTATAAGCCTAGATGTAAAATCTAAAACTAAAGAAACAAGCAAAAACAAAACAAAACTTCCTTAAATGAGGAAAGATACCAGTAGAATAGTAGAAGGAGATTTAGGGAGGGAGGGAGGGAAAGCAAAAGGGAGAGTTGATGAAAGAAACAGTTCAAACTATCTGATGTCTCTATGTGAAGTTATCAATACCAATTTCAATATTGTGAACAGGGATGGGGAGGGAGTGGGTGGGATCTGGAGGGAAACACACACAGGGTGCTGTGTGCATGTGTGTTTCTATCACTCTGAACCTCAATATGACATAAAATTACAATGCACCAATAAAATATATTTTAAAAAAGAAACCATAAGAAGCTGGGTGTGATAGTGCACACCTGTAATCTTAGTACTTGGGAGGTCAAGACAGGAAGATCACGGGGTTGAGACCAACCTCAGCAACTTAGTGAGATCCTCAGTAACTTAGCTAGACCCTGTTTCAAAATAAAAAAATAAAAAGGACTGGGGGTGTAGCTTGGAGATGGAATGCCTGTGAATTAAATTCCCAGTACCCCAAAAACTAACAAACAAACAAAAAAAGAGAGAAAATATTTTATCTTAAGTTTGTCAGAAGTTGCAGAGGACACATAGACACCACCCCACACAAAACCACCCCATAAATCATAGAAGAAAAAAATTGATAAATTGTTCTTTTCAAAATTAAAACTTTTACGCTCATCTGAGGTTTTCTCTTTGTCTGGAGTCCCTCCTGTGCGGGGTCATGGCTCATCCTCCCATGACCTCAGCACTGGGATACTCCGGGATGGGGCTAAGGGCTCACCCGCACCACGTCCCCAGTGCCAGGGGGAGGGGTTCTCTGGGGGTGGGACCAAGGGCACGCCCGCCCTACATTCCCAGCACCGGAGTGTTTCCAGGGGCGAGGCCAGGGGCTCACCCGCCCCGCATCCCCAGTGCCGGGGTTCTCCGGGGGTGGGGCCGAGGGCTCACCCGCCCCATGTCCCAAGCACCTGGGGGGGCTGTCTCCAGGATCGGGGCTGAGGGCTCACCCACCCCACATCCCCAGCTCCAGGGGTTCTCTGGGGGTGGGGCCGAGGACTCACCGGCCCCACATCCCCAGCGCCAGGGGGAGGGGTTCTTTGGGGGTGGGGCCGGGGGCTGACCTACCCGTGTTCTCAGTGCTGGGCTGCTGGGGAAGGGGCCATGTCTCTGTCTCACCTACCTGTATCCTCAGTTCTGGGGTGTTCCAAGACAGTGTTGGGCTGCTCATGGGGGGCCGTGGCTTGCCGGCTTGTGTTCTCAGAGTTAGGCTGCTCCTGTGTATGACCACCTCTTCTTTGTCTCTCCTCATCACACTCATTGCGGGAGCAGAGGCTCACAGCCCACCCCTTAAAACCATCGCCGTTGTAGGTGCGGGTCTGGATTGACTTGGGCTTCATCATGTTCTGGAGTTGATCGGTTTCAATGGTGGTCTATAGTCGCTGGTTTCACAGGGATCTGCTGTCTCTTTGCTGTTGGTCTCTGGGAGTCGTGGTGTAGGCGTGGCCCCGCATAGATGGCGCCTTCGCCTCTGTTCTCCACTTACCAGGTGAAATGCATGGAGTTCTGCTTAGCCCCCCCTCCCCCCGCTCTGTCTACTGCCTCACACTCTGCTGCTCTTCGGCTCTCTTTGTTTTGTTGAGTTTTGTCTGCCCCATTTGTCTTGTTAAGAAGCAGTCTTCCCGCTGGCCGATTTCCGAGTTTCGGAGTGCCGGTGACATGCTGCCTCCCTTTATCTCACTCACCGGGTGTTCTTGTTGTTGGGTGACTCTGGGGGGCCATGCCATGTCCATCCATGTCCTCAGTGCTGTGGTGTTCTGCGCTGGTGCTAGCCTACTCCAGGGGGGCCGTGTTTCACCTGCTCGTTTTCTCGGTGTTGGGCTGCTCCTTTGCCTGTCTGCCTCATCTCTGTCTCTTTGCGTCGCTTTCTTTGCAGGGGCTGAGGCTCGCATCCCACCCTTTGCAGTAGTCACCGTTGTAGGTGTGGATCTGGTTCAACGTAGGCTTCATCATGGTCTGATGTTGACTGCTTTCGATGGTGGACTATAATTGCTGGTAACTGGGGGAAATGGGAGGGAAGGAGAGGGAAACAAACTGGTGCACAGGATGGATATACACAAAGATATCAATGTCAACTACTATGCTGAAAACAGGAAGGAAGTAGGGGGAGGCAGGTGGTATGGGAATTGGGGAGGGCTAACTGACCAATGAGTGCATGTATAGGTCAACCACCCTGAAATCCTTCAAGATGTATGATTGCAATGCACTAACAAAATTTAAAAATATAAAAAAATTAAAACTTGCCGGGCGCGGTGGCTCACGCTTGTAATCCCAGTACTTTGGGAGGCGGATACCGGAGGATCTGGGTTCGTGGCCAGCCTCAGCGTGCTCTCTCTCTCTCTCTTTCTCTCTCTTTCTCTCTCTCTCTCTCTCCCTGTCTCTCTCTCTCTCTCTCTCTCTCTCTCTACCTAGTGAGGCCCTCCGCAACTTTGTGAGACCCGGTTTTAAAATAAAGTATAAAAAAATAGGGCCGAGGATGTAGTGTGGAGGTAGAATGCTCCTGGGTTCAATCCCCGGTACCGCAAAAAAAAAAAAATTAAAACTTTTATTATTTAGAAGAGAGTTATATAGAAAATTCAAGCTATAAACTGGGAAAAATATTTGCAAAACATAAACTGGGAAAAATATTTGCAAAACATATCTTTTCTTTTCTTTGTTTTTGGTACTGGGGATTTGAATCCAAGGACATTCTACTTCTGAGCTATATCTCCAGCCCTATTTTATTTTTTATTTTGAAACAGGGTCTCACTAAGTTGCTGAGGCTGGCCTCGAACCTGTGATCCTCCTGTCTCAGCCTCCCAAGTCCTGGGATTACAAGTGTGGGCCACCATGACTGGCTAAAAACACATCTTTTTAAGGATTTGTATTCAGCTTTCATAATGAAATACAACTCAGTATTAAAATAACCCATAAAAAAGTGAAAAGACATTTCATCAAAAAAAAATACAATCAGCAAATAAGCACCCGAAAAGGAACTGAATGTTATTATTCATTAGGAAAATGCAAATTAAAACCACAAGACACAGCTATGTCCCTATTAACTAAAATTAAATGAAAAAAAGTCCAAGCATGATATGGAACTAAAGGGAATCTAGAACTATTGCAAAATGGTAAGGTCATTTTGGAAAGCAGTTTAGTAATATCTTTTAAAGTTAAATACACAATTATAACCCAGAAATCTTGCACCTACAAAGATAAAATGAGGATCTAAGAGACATTAAAATATCTCTGCAAAGATCTGTATGTGAACATAGCTATTTGATTCATAACAGTCAAAACCTGGAAATAAACCAATGTGCAGCAATTGGTGAATAGATTAACAAATTGTCAGTGATGTCCATACAAGGGAATACTATTCAGTGCCCAAGAGGAACAAATTACTGTTGTGTGCAACACCATATATAAATGTAAAAATGTATACTGAGGGATGTAGCTCAGAGGTAGAGTGGTTGAGCACCACCCCTGCCAAAAAAACAAACAAAAGTAAAAAGCACTAAGTTAAGTGAAAGAAGCAAGATACAAAATGATACATCTCATATGATTCCATGTGTATGCCATTCCAGAAAGGGTACTGTAAACAAGTGGTTTGCTGGGACTGGTCATAGAAGGGCAGGATTCAATGCAAAAGGCCCCTAGAGTACTTTTTTTTTTTTTTTGCGGTACTAGGGATGGAACCCAGGGGCATTCTACCTCTGAGCTACACTCCCAGCCCTATTTTATTCTTTAATTTGAAACAGGGTCTCACTAAGTTGTGGAGGGCCTCACTAAGTAGCTGAGGCTGGCCACGAACCTGGATCTTCCTGTCTCAGCCTCCCAAGTACTGGGATTAAAAGCATGCGCCACCACGCCCGGCTCCTAGAGAACTTTTTAAAATAAATGTTTTATACACTGATTGTGGTGTTGATTACATCACTACATACATTACCCAACAAATTACACACTTAAATAGGGTAAATTTTATTGATTTAAATTACACTTAAATTGACCTGTCTTTAATAAAAAAAATTGTATTTAAAAATAGAATTGCAGGGATCTTAGGGAAGATGAAGGCAATAGAGATTTTGGATCTTCCTGAATCTGCATATAAAACAACAGAGCCACTAAATATCAAAACCAAAAACCCGTGTGTGTGTGTGTGTGTGTGTGTGTGTGTGTGTGTGTGTATTTTTTCCATAGTTCTACTGAAAGTCCTGAAAAACAATGACCAATTTAGTAGCAATAAGCATAACCTAGTGTCCTAATTGTGCTCCTGAGATACCCTTTTTCATTACAAAAAAGCAGAACTTTTTGAGAATTGGCTGATTCCAGGAATGGAGCAGGAAATGTAGAAGACGAACCTGGGGCATCCTGACATTCATACATCCTGACATTCATTCTAAAGCAAAGAAGCTTTAGAAATGACTCCAGAGATAATCTGAAAAGACTTCAGCTGGCAAAACAAAACAATTTGAATTTTAGCAAGAAACAAAATCACAATGGTCTGAGGTCCACAAAATACATTAAATTTATGAGTGCCTATTTATATTAAAATCATTGCATAAAACAATTTGCTATTTTTAGATTAAAAACAATGCATGGAAAAGGATCAAACCTTCATTCTGTCTCTCCTGCAGGAACTGTATTACTAAGTAATCAAAGAGTAAATGAAAGAGAAAATATTCTCATAAAACTGTGATAACTAATCAATTACAAAACACTGAGAAAATCCAAGCACTCCCAGGTTGCCTCCTGAGGAAATCGATTAATCTGGACACAGCATTTTCAGCTGCTGATGTCACTGGATGAGTGATGGCCAGACACGATGTACCTCCTGTGTAAAGAGCCACGGACAGTTTTGTCAAGTCAGTGAGCTGAGTCTCTTCAAGCCTCTGAATGAGGGGAATTCAGAGTAGAAAGGAATGTCTTAAACTACCTCATAAATATAGGATCAGCAAAAGCCAAACTGTGAGAAACTCTAAGGTCAATGAGTCAGGTTATTCAACAGACATGTTATAGGGGAAAGAAAAAAATGAGGAGTAATTTGTAGATTAAAAGAGACTGAAAAGACACATCACTTTTGTTTGTTTTTGGTTTGGGGTACTGGGTATTGAACCCAAGGGCATTCTACCTCCTAACTATACCCCAGACCTATTTTTTTTATTTTGAAGGAGGGTCTCTCTTTAAGTCAATGAGGGTCTTGCTAAGTTGCTGAAGCTGTCTTCAAATATGTAGTCCTCCTTTTCAGCCTCCCAAGAACTGGGATTATAGGCATGCTCTACTGTGCCCAGCAAGACATATTATTTAAAAAAAATTGGGGGGGTGATACTTGGGGTTGAGCCCTGGGTCATTCTACCTATAAGCTACACCCCCAGTTCTATTTTTATTTTATTATTTTATTTGTGATACTGGGAATTGAACTCAGAAGCATTCTACCTCTGAGCTACACCCCTAGCCTTATTTTATTTCTTATTTTGAAACAGGGTCTCACTAAATTGCTAAGTTGCAAGGTAGGGCCTTGCTAAGTTTCTGAGGCTAGCCATGAATCTGAGGTTCTCCTATCTCAACCTCCCAAGTACTTGAAGTACAGGTGTGCACCTCTGCACCCAGCAAGATATATCACTTTTTTAAAAATGGTTAAGACAAACTATATTATTTATAGATGCACACCTTTCATAATTAAGACTATAAAAATACAACAAAGTGATTATTATAAAAATCAGGGTACTTGTTACCTTTGGAGTAGAGGAGACTGTGATTGAAACACAATGGATAGGAGGGCTTGGGGTTGGCTGGGAAAAGTTCTATTACTTGTCGTCGTTGACAGTTACAAAGGAATTAGCCTTATAACAATTCAGTTGTTTTGTTTAAGCATCTATATCTATGTTTTATTTTACAATGAGAAAGTAGAAAAATAGTATAGAAAGGAAGGATAATGCTTGAAAATGACTGGTTAAAATAGAAAAAAATTTTTTTTTGTGGTACTGAGGATTGAACCCAGGGGCATTCTACCTCCAAGCTACACCTCCAGCCCTATTTTTTATTCTTTATTTTGAAACAGGGTCTCACTAAGTTTCAGAGGGCCTCACTAAGTAGCTGAGGCTGGCCCCGAACCCAGATCCTCCAATCTCAGCCTCCCAAGTACTGGGATTACAAGCGTGCGCCACCATGCCTAAAATAGAAAATTTAAATATGAATAATGAGTTATTTTTGGCAAGAAGTTACTCCCATTTTACCAATAAATTATAAGGCTCTTTTCATTCATCCAACAAAAACATCTATTGAGTGCCCACTAACCAGCTGGGACATATTAAGTGCTCTTGTAGAACTTATAGTCAAAAGATACAGTACTTATTTTTATCAGTTGGGGGTGTGATGAAATAAAATTACATAAAATATTTCATCACATAGGATTTAGTCCAGAGAACTGGTTATACAGGCAACACAAAAAGCTAAGAAACTAAAAAAACAGCCCAGAGGTTGGCATCATTTAAGAAACTGCAACTTGGGCTAGAGAGACTAGTCGAAGGGCTGTGGTGGGATCAAAGATGGTGGCACTTGTTTTTTGGTACTGGGGATTGAGCCCAGGGGCAGTCTACCTCTGAGCTACACCTCTAGCCCTATTTTATTTTTTATTTTGAAACAGAGCCTTACTAAATTGCTGAAGGTCTTGCTAAATTGCTGAGGCTGGCTTCTAAACTGCAATTCTCCTGTCTCAGCCTCCTGAGTACTGGGATTACAAGCGTGCTCCATCATACCCAGTTGGTGGTACTTTCTAATTGTGGCTGGAGTCAAGGAGAAGACTGAGCCACTGGTGAATATTCTCCATCAGTAAGAGAGAGAAGAAGGAAAATACCCTGGCTCTTTCCTCTTCTCCCTGCCCTTCCAGCCTTACCTTCCGTCTTCAGAAAGTTTACACTAGGATTTAGAACTAACATTTTTCTTCCCTTTTACATATAGTTATTTTGGAGACAAAGGGAATTGCTACTTTGTTATGGCAAAGCCTTTAATAACAGTTTATAGATTTGTCTTTGACATGGACATCAAAATGTATAACCGAGCTAGGCACAGATGTGGAGGCACACATCTGTAATCCCAGTACTTGGAGGACTAAGACAGAAGGCTTGCAGGTTCAAGGATAGCCTTAGCAACATAGCATGACTCTCAGCAATCTAGCCAGACCGTTTCCAAACAAAAAATAATAATGAAATAAGTGGCTGGGGATGTAGCTCGGAGGTAGAATGTCACTGTGTTCAACCCCCAATACCACCAACACACACATGTGTGCACACGCGCACACACACACACACACACACACGCACGCACGTATAACTACATACTAAAACATGACATTAGAATTTGTCTTTTACAGAAGTATGTTTTGGTCATATGCTCATCTTAAACCACCAGTGAACATGGCCAGGTCAGTGGCCTCATGTTTGTTTTCCTCGCTGATTAAAGAACCTAATGGACCAACAGCATTTTATTTTGGGTCTTTGTTGATCACGACTTTAACAAGTGAACAGAAGGACTTATTTGCTAGAAATTCTGGTGAACAGCTTGCTGCAAGTTTAATCAAGTTTTATTCAGAGCAAGCTTGTTACTTTGGGACATGAGGTGACAATAGAATATGACCTTCATGGGGTCTTGGAGGTGAGACACGAAAAGATGGAGTACTTATTCTTAGGACTCCTAAAAGGTTCTTATTTGAAGACTATTTTGCAGATCTGATGAGGAATTGATTAATATTTGTGATCTTCAACCTCTTCCTTGAAAACTTGTCAAGCTATAACATGAAAATATCATGAGTTACTATTTAAAAGAATTATTTAAAAATATTTACATCATAATCTTATTTTAAATTATTATCCTCTAAGTTTAGTAAAAGAATAAGATTAGGACATATTTATTCTATATAGTATCATTATCACCAAATTGACAATAACAAAACAAGGGGAAGCTGGGTGCAAATAGAAAGGCTCAATAGAACTTAAACCAAGCTTTTTGTCACTTACACTTCCAGGTCAATGAAAACTAGGAGAAGTTTCAGAGAAGATCCACAAAGACAGTTCTGGCTTAAAAAACTGGTCACAACAGTTAAAAATATTGAGGAAAATTATTCTAGAAAAAGAAATTTGAGGTGATTTCACCCTTTACTTCTGAAGCCACTGTGACTTTCTAGCTAGAAGTAATTTTCAACCCCCTCCCCACCCCAGGGATACTTGACAAGGTCTGGAGGACATTTCTGGTGTTCACAACTGTGCAGTTTGGAGATTTGGTACTGAATGGGGCAGAGGTGCTATTACACATCCTTCTGTGCACAAGGCAGCCTCCCTGGGAAGTGGTCAGCCCCAAATGCCAATAATGCAACCTGGAAAAACCCCAATCTGTAGTCTCAGTTTAGTTACTTGTTTTTTAAAGCATTGGAGTGTGATGTCTGGCCTATAATGATAGAATATTTCCTAACAAGAGCTATTTAACTTGAATAGAGTCACCAGAAAAAGTTATTTAAATTTCTTAACTATTTGTAAATATTTGATATGAAAAAATTCCATTTAGATTGTTGTGAAAATTCTATATTCTATTTCCAGAGAAAGGAAAAGTGAAGCAGATTTTGAATCGTGTTAGTCTTTATGTTAGTGATTTCGGTAATATAGTTTTTTGTCAATTACTAAATACTTTAGATACATTATGTCTACAATTCATTAAAGAAGGTACTATAGATCCATTTTATGGATGGAGAAAGTGAAGTTGAGAGAGGTTAAGATACAATCTCAAGGCTGCCTGACCAGCTAGTGCCACGGGCTCTATGAAGGTGGTTGTGATATTTTCTATTCCCACTGCATCCTGTGTCAACTGCTCTGGATACAGAAGACAAATTGTTCTAAAATATAATAATAAAAGACAATCATGAGTTTTAAAAAGCTTTATGTGCCTGGTTGCAAAGAAAGGACATGGACTATATCTATTATATATTCTGATTCTATGTTAACATTTAAAAGAAGATCAGTGAACTCTTGGAGGATGTGAACATCTCATTATTCCGATAGCTGGTAAATAACAGAAAAG
The DNA here is from genome assembly GCA_004027185.1 of Glis glis. NCBI lineage: Eukaryota > Metazoa > Chordata > Mammalia > Rodentia > Gliridae > Glis > Glis glis. Next base: position 16,761 of record PVJS01039545.1, read on the forward strand.
AACACATGTTTATCTTTGGTGTATGAACTCTGTGTTGGCATAATCAAATAGTTGATGTTAAGGAGGGTTTTTTTGTAAGTACCTTTTTAATTAGTAAACTTTATTTTTTAGAGGTTCACAACAAAATTGAGTGAAAAGTACAGAGAACTCTTATGTATCCCTGTCCCCAGGCATGCAGTCTCCCCCACTCTCTCCATCCTGCACCACAGTGGTACCTTTGGTATAAATGATAAATCTTCACTGACACATCATCATCACCTGACTTTCACAGTTTGCACAGGGTTTGCCCTTGGTGTAGTACATTATATGGGTTTTGACTACTATATCAAGACATGTTTTCACCACTGTAGCATCATACAGAATAGTTTTACCCCTAAAAATCCTCTGTGCACTACCTAATTAATTCTTTCTTTTTCTCCCAAGCTCCTGGTAACCACTTATCTTTTTATGGTCCCCATAGTCTTTCCCTTTCTAGAAAGTCATATAGTTAGAATCATATGTGTGGCTTTTAAAGATCAGCTTCTTTCATTTAGTACCATGCATTTAAATTTTTCCTCCAAGCCAGGCATGGTGGCACATACTTGTAATCTCAGTACTTGGGAGACTGAGACAGAAGGATCGCAGATTCGCGGCCAGCCTCAGCTACTTAGTGAGGCCCTCTGCAACTTAGTGAGACCCTGTTTCAAAACAAAGAATAAAAAATAGGGCTGGGGGTGTAGCTCAGAGGTAGAATGCCCCTGGCTTCCATCCCCAGTACTTCAAAAACAAAAATTTCCTCCATGTGTTTTCATGCCTGTATAGCGCATTCCTTTTTAGTTCCAAATAATATATCATTGAGTGTATTCCAGTTTATTTGTCCATTCATCTACTGAAGGACATCTTGGAGGCCTCCAACTTTTGGCAATTATGAATCAAATTTTTATAAAATGCCCACGTGAAGTCTTCAGTGTAGAAATAAATCTCAATTAATTTGGGGAAATACCAATGAGTGTGATTTCTGGGTTGTATGGCAAGTGTGTGTTTAGTTTTGTAAGAAACTTTCCAGCTGTCTTCACAAGTTGGCTGTACCATTTTGCATCCCCACCATCAGAAAATGAGGGTTTCTCTTGATCCACACCTTCATCAATATTTAGCGCTGTTAGTGTTTTGTATTTTGGTCATTCTAACAGGTTTGTAGTGGTATCTCAATGTTTTAATTTGCAGATCCCTGTGGGTTGAAAGTATCCCCTCCAAAGTTCAGGGATTGTCAGTTGGATACTACTAAGAGGGTCTTAAAGAGATGAATACACCATGTGGGCTCCTTCCTCATTAATAGTACTAGGATCCTTATAAAAGAGGCTTCATATAGCATTGGGCAAAGTTGCTAGCTTGCCCTTCTGCCTTCTGCCATGTGAGGAGGAAGGAAGAAGCCCCTCACCAGACACCAATGCCAGCCCCTGACCTTGGATTTCTAGCCTCCAGAAAAGAGAGCAAATAAATTCTAGTTCTTTTTTTAAATTACAGTAATGAATATTAATTGACTGCTTTTTATGTGCCAAATATTATGCTAAGTATACTTTACATGCATTTTCTTATGTAACCATTAAAATAACCAGATAACAGGTGGTGGTTAGATGATCTCACAAGAGAAACTCTGGCTTAAGAATTGTAATAATGTGCTCAGGGCCACACAGATACTACATGATGGAGCCTAAGTTAAAATTCAAGTCATCCTAGCTCCAGAGTATACATGTTTAAAACTCTTTCTCTCTCTCTCTTTCTACATTGTGATTTCATGTAATTTTTTTTATATTTTTATTGGTGCATTGTAGTCTCACATCACAATGAGTATCAGTTTGATGTTAACATAGATGCACACAGCTCTTGGTGTCCCTCCCCCCCGCTTCCCCCCCGCCTCCCCCCCACATGTAGCACTGAGAATGATGTTGGTATAATCTCACATATACATATTGTTTATGACAGTAATTCCATGGATTCACTACTTTCTTACCCTTCCCCTTCCCTTGTACCCCTTCCCTTGCACCTCTGAGGGTTCTCCATTGTCATTGGAGACCCTTTTGTGTCCCCACTACTCCCTACGTTG
>PVJS01039546.1:0-18843 GCA_004027185.1 Glis glis
CCGGCGCGGTCCGGCCAAGATGGCGCCGCCGCCTTCCCTTAGGTAAGGCGTTTGGCGCTTTTTACTTTCCTCTGTTTTGTCTTCTGGCTCTGATTTCGTCGCGTTTCAAACTTTTCGTTGTTTATTTCAAGTTTGTGTTGCTTTTCATCTGTGGAGAGGTTGCTTTCACAGCGAATGAGGTGTGCATCTCAGAGAGATCGTAGCGTGGTGTCTCCCTTGGACGCCATCTTGGCAAGCGTTCCAAAAGGTCTTTTAAAGTTTTTGTTTTTCAAATAAATACTTGATTGAGTTTCACCTATTGTATTTGGTTAAGCAAGTTAAACAAGAGTGGTCCCCCCTGCTTTGGTTCGTTTGTTTTGTTTCAACATTGACTTTTAGAAGAGTCCAGGACAAAGTCTGTAGATTAACCCACATTCTGGATTTGTCCAATTGTTTCCTCACGGCATTAGTTAACTCCCATCTGCCCCCCATTTTTTCCTGTAAATGGGAAGTTGAGTCTAAAGGCTGGGTTTGAGGAGGTTAAACATACTGGCAGGGATTCTTTTTTTTTTTTGCGGTACCGGGGATTGAACCCAGGGGCGTTCTACCTCCGCGCTACACCCCCGGCCCTATTTTTTTATACTTTATTTTGAAACTGGGTCTCACGAAGTTGCAGAGGGCCTCACTAGGTAGAGACAGAGAGAGAGGGGGAGAGAGAGAGAGAGAGAAAGAGAGAGCTGAGGCTGGCCACGAACCCGGATCCTCTGGTCTCCGCCTCCCAAAGTACTGGGATTACAGTGTGTGCCACCACGCCCGGCTTAGCAGGGATTCTTCATATTGTGTCAATCAGGAGCCACATAATGCCAGGCTGCCCAACAGCAGGGACACTAAACCCAAGCACTGGCTGAAGTGACTGAGGACTCATGGGCCCCTTCATTGTACACCTGTGGGATTCCCTTGAAAACAGCTATCAGCCTGTAAATATAATCTGTTCCACAACAACCTTATCCTTATGTTATTAGCATCTATTGATATTTATTTAGCTATATAGATTATATAATTGATAGTTGTAAAATGGTGACTTTATTTATTTTTATTTATTTTTTTGTGTGGTACTGGGGATTGAACCCAAGGGCATTCTGCCTCTGAGCCACACCCCCAACTCTTTAAAAAAATTTTTTTTTTTGTTTTGAAACAGGGTTTTGCTAGGTTGCTGAGAGTCTTGCTAAATTGCTGAAGCTGGTCTTGAACCTGCGATCCTCTTGTCTCAGCCTCCCAAGTACTGGGATGACAGGTATGTGCCACCATGCCCAGCCTGGTGACTTTTTTTTTTTTTTGCGGTACCGGGGATTGAACCCAGGGGCGTTCTACCTCCGCACTACACCCCCGGCCCTATTTTTTATACTTTATTTTGAAACCTGGTCTCATGAAGTTGCGGAGGGCCTAAGTAGAGAGAGAGAGATACAGGGAGAGAGAGAGAGAGCTGAGGCTGGCTGCCAACCCGGATCCTCCGGTCTCCGCCTCCCAAAGTACTGGGATTACAAGTGTGCGCCACCACGCCCGGCTTGCCTGGTGACTTTCTTAAAGACCATTTCTTCTTCATTGTTTGCAGTCATGCATCTGTAAAGAAGAGCTTTCCACTGGGCGCAGTGGCGCACACCTGTTATCTCAGTACTTGGGAGGCTGAGACGGGGGACTGCAGGTTCGAGGCATCTCAGCAATTTAGCAAGACACTGTTTCAAAAATTAAAAAAAAGAGAGACAGAGATGGGGGTGTAGCTTAGAGGTACAATGCCCTCTTTTTGGAATAGGGATTCAATCCCTATTCCAAAAAAAAAGAAAAAGAAAAAGAAAAAAAAGAGATTGTCCATACCTATTGGGATGAATTGGAATTCCTTCTAACAAGGCAGGGAAAGTACTGGATTCTTTCTCTTTAATCACTAATTTTCAGAGTAAGGAGTTGCTGCTATAGTCGTTTTCAAGGGCAAAATTATATTTCCATCTTTCTTTGCACAGCCTATGAACAGCCAGTTTTTACTTGTTTAATTTTTATAATCATTGTAGTAATTTCTTTTTGGTTTTCAGGTTGCTCCAAATTTGGCCAGATGGAGCTCCTTCAAGCTGGCCAGTTCCTGTGTCCTTTTGAGATGTCCCCATCATTCTTTGGACACTTCTCAATTTGGGGGCACGAAGAAATGCCTGGGTCCATTTGGGGCTTTTTCTGAGCCAGACTCAGAATCAGCCATTTCTCCAAGAAACCCTGAGACCTTTTCTTGGAGAACAGTATTTAAAAACCAAGATATAAGTGCTCAGTGAGCTCATTGCCACTGGAGGGTCACTCAAAGCTAGTAAATATATTCATTTAAATCATCCAGGGCTGGGGATGTAGCTTACTTAGTTTAGTGGTAGAGTACTTGCCTGGCATGTGCAAGCCTTGGGTCCAATCCCCAGCACTGCACACAAACCAACAAAACCTCAGGAGGTCATATTGATATTTCTAATTCAAATTTAATATTTTAGGATTTTCATAGTATTTTTTTTTTTTGCGGTACCGGGGATTGAACGCAGGGGCGTTCTACCTCCACACTATGCCCCCGGCCCTATTTTTTATGCTTTATTTTGAAACCGGGTCTCACGAAGTTGCGGAGGGCCTCACTAAGGAGAGAGAGAGAGAGAGAGAGAGAGAGAGGAGAGAGAGAGAGAGAGAGAGAGACAGGGAGAGAGAGAGCGAGAGAACTGAGGCTGGCCACGAACCCGGATCCTCCGGTCTCCGCCTCCCAAAGTACTGGGATTACAAGCGTGCGCCACCATGCCCGGCTTCGTAGTATTTTTTTAACTTTTAAAAATTTATATTTGTAACTCTTTTCTCTGTTATGATGTCCTAATGACATTAACACATTTCTTTCTTTTATCTTCCTTTTTTTTAGCATTTCTTTTTTTTTTCTTAGAATATATCTCATTAAAGATGGTTAGAGTGCTATGTTCCAAAGTCACTTGAAAGAATTATATTCTATGTATATTATGTTGCTCATGTGATACACAGTTGGGGTAATTTGTTTCAGTTTAATTTCAAATTTAGTTTGCTCTTGTTTTTCTTTGTAATTAGATTTTATATTTGGACAGGCAAAATATGTTCCAGCCATGATATGGCACATATTCAGAACTCCATAAAAATATAGTGAGAAAAATAGACTTTACTCTTCCATATCCCCTCCACCCTCCCTCTCTTCCTCCCTGCCACTGGATCCCTCTAGATAACCAATTATTTTTATCTTTTAGTTTGATATTTTATTATGTCTCTCTATATAATTTCCCTTCCTTTTTACACAAAAGATAATTAACAGTATTCTTCGTTCTGTGCCTTTTTTTCACTAACAATAATCTCTGTAATCTACGTAATAATACATGCATATCTTCCTTATTCTTTTTTGTTACTGCACACTTTAGTCAGAGGTCCTATACTGTTGTTGCTATTTAATTTCCAAACAAGCAGTTTAGCTTGTATCATTTTACTTGTGGCCCTGTTTTTCTTTTTTATCCCTCTTGGTCCTCATGGGCATGTAAAGTTTTGACCCCTGCTAAGGCTTTCCAGATGGCAGAGGCAGGAAATGTCAGGCACAGTTAACTCCAGAGGATTCATCAAGTCAACTCCACTCTGCCTCGGAGGAGGTGAGAGTAAATAGGAACGCACTGTGGCTGCTGTTCACCCTGTGTCTAGCCCCAGGCACCCTGTGCATTTTCTTGTTTAAGTGGAAAGCAAGACAGGAGGGGTGGGGTGTGGCTAACTTCTGCATCTATTTCTTTTCCTTTCTCTAGCAGGCACAAATGGGAAGCATTTCCCTCTTGGCCTACTTTAAAGGCAATTTAAGAAACAGAAAAGGACCGCAAGATTTACTAACTTTCAGAAGTCATACCATTTGGTTTTAATGAAAAGTGAAGAAAGATTTTATGGCACAATGAAACTGGAACTTCCATTTTTTAAAACAAATGTTTCAGGTTTCTCAAAATAGCTAGAAGTGCATATTAAATGAGCTCTCTGCGAGCTGGCTTTCCCCCACTTTCAAGCTCATAGCACACAAATTCCTGTGTTTTCTTTTCTCTGCTGTGTTCTATTCAGCCCTTACATAGAAGCTTGGTGCTGCCTATTTATTTTTAAATTGATACCATTTTATTGTTTTATTACAGGTAAAGAAATTGATGTTTAGTGAGATTCTATAACTTCCCCAAGGTTGTACAGCTTGTAAACAGCATATTTGCAAACGATAACAAGCAAGAAATAAAGGCAGCCAAACTCAGAGCCCACACTCTTAAATGTTACACATGGCAGTGACCACATTACCTACATCTGTGCTGTGTTTAAATGTGGTTGGTACCCAAGGGCTCATGTGCTGGAGGCTCGGCTCTCAGCGTGGTGGTGTTGAGGTGGTGGACCTTCAGGAGTTGGAGCTGGAGCTGGTAGTTTAGCTCAGTGGTAGAGAGCTTGACTCGCATGGATGAGGCCCTGGGTTTGATCCCCAGCACCAGAAAAAAAAAAAAAGAAGCTGGACTGTAGTGGGAGGTACTTAGGCTACTGGAGGTGTGTCCTTGAAAGAAACTCTCACTCCTTTGCATGTTTCCTGCCATTGTGGCACCATTCACCATGAGGCCTTCATCAGAGCTGAGCTCATGCTGGTGCCCTGCCCTTGAACCTCTAGGTCTGTGAGCTGAATGTACCTCCTTTCCTTATAAAGTTACACAGTTCCAGGTATTTCATTGTAGTAACAGAAATGGACTAACACAACTATAAGTAACTTGTATAACTTATAAAACACTGTTATGGGTTCAATTGCATCCTCCCAAAATTAATATGTTGAAACTCTCAGTACGTCTAGATGTGAGTGCATTTGGAGATAGCCTATTGAAGTGGTGGCTAAATTAAAATAAGGCTGTTAGGGTGGGCCCTCATCCAAATGGACTGGTGTCCTTAGAAGAAGAAATTTGGACACACAGAAGAGACAGCAGGGATGCATGCACAGAGGGAAGACCAGGTGAGGACTGTGGGCGCTATGAGGTCTGTCTGTGAGGCCTGGCCGGAGGAGGCTGAGAACAAAAGGACTTCAGGAAAGGCGGGAAAATGTCCCTAACTATCCCCTTGCTCCCAGCCCCATAAATTTACCTGCCCTGGCCAGCTGTCAAGCCTCCCAATCGGAGAAATACACGACTGCTTTGCTCTCCCTCCCCGCTAATGCCCCATAAAAAGCCCCTAGTCTGTAAGGAAGGGGGCTTTCTGACTCTCGTGGACTCTCTCCCCAGTCAGTTCCCCCTCCCAGGCTTCACTCCAATTAAAGAGCCTGTTCTGGTCTGCAGAGCTGTGTTTTTATTTTTCCCTATATTTTCTAACAAGAACACAAGAAAGTTTCCATGGCATACCAAGGAGAGAGGTGGCAGGAGAATCAAACCTGCCAACACCATGATCTTGGAATTTAGTCTCCAGAACTTTGAGAATATAAATTTCTGTTGTGTAAGTCACCCAGTCTATGGCAGCCTTAGCAAATAATTCACTCATTATATGTGTTGACACAGCAACATGACACTGTGTACAAATGAATGGACATAAGTTACACTCAGCCTTACATAGCCTGATTTCCCTGTAAGTAAGTGTTATATTAAACTTATGAACCTGTAGAGTAGTGTCAAGGAGAAATGGAGCCCTTGTTTTGTCAAAAGTGGCAAGAAAGATTTCATCCTGGCTCCTGCAATAAGGAAAGAAATTCTAATATAAAATAAACTTAATATGCTAAAACAAAAGAGTGGTTCTGCGTTTTTGTGTGTGTGTGTGGTACTGGGGATTGAACTGAGAGGTATTCTATCTCCAAGCTATACCCACAGCCCCTTTTACAATTTTGTTTTGAAACAGGGTCTCACTAGGCTGCTAAGAGCCTTGCTAATTTGCTAAGGCGGGTCTTGAACCTGCAATCCTCCTGTCTCAGCCTCCCACATACTGGGATTACAGGCATGTGCCACCATTCCTGGCTTGCCTTTTTTGAAATAATAAACAAATATCCTTCCTCTTGCCAATATATTTTTTGAAGTTCATTTCTTATGATGTTTGTCCTATTTCTACCCTAATCTTATTTAGAAAAAAAAGATGGATCAACTAATTTGGTTAAATTTAAAGGTTTTTCTGTTTTTCCCTAAATTGATTTCCTTCTGACCTTTGATAGTGTATGCCAAAAAACCCACAACAACAAAAACAAAAACACAATGCCCTGGAGTGTTTATCAGACAGTTGATGCATATTAGGTGAAATGACTCTTGTCTGGCTTGTGATTACTTATGTTTAACACATGCAGAATAAATTTACCAAGCTCTCAATACATCATGGATTAGTCCTTGGAGGATAACTGTTCCATAGGAATCTGAAAAGTGCTGTGTGAGGGTCAGAATTTTTTTCAGCCTGAAAGTTCGAAGCAGAGTGGAGTAATGATAACTTCCTGGCATGAAAGAAAGGGGAAGACATCCTGAGAGGGACTGGTAGAAGAAGGTGAAGAGTAGATGTGAGAAAAAGAGAGGAAGGAGGAGAGAAGAGAACAAGAGGAAGGGAGAGGAGAGAGGTGATGGATAGTACAGGGAAGGATAGGAAGGGTCTGAACTGTGCCATAGACATAGGTCTGGTGGAATGAGCTGTCTGCTGAGAGCAGGAAGGCATGTTTTCCAGTTCTATGCCCTCTGCATATGGTGCTATTAAAAGGAATCTGATTGTAAAGCAAGCACTTTGGGAAATACAGTGCCTCTGTTTAGTAGTAGCTAATAGTGCATCTTTTAATAGTAGCTAATAGTATAGTGCTTGCCATGGACCAGACTCTTATTTCATTCTCACCCCAAACCTAGGAATTAATTTTTATTATTTACTGATGTGGAAAGTGAATCAAGAATTCTGCTATGGTCTGAAAATCTGAATGTCTCTCCCAAACACATTTTGAAACCTCACCACCAATGTGATGGTATTAGAAGGCTGGACCTTCTAGGAGGTGACCAGGTCACGAGGGCAGAGCTTTCGTGAATAGGATCAGTGTCCTTATTTAAGAGACCCTAGACAGCCAGCCCTCTTCCACCATGTGAGGACGCAGTGGGAAGGCGCCATCTATGAACCAGGAAATGGGCCCGCACCAGACACTGAATCTGCTGCTTCCTTGGTTTTGGATGTCTCCAGAACTGTGAGAAATAAATTTCTGTTGTTAACAAGCCACCTGGTTAATAGTAATTTGCTATAGTAGCCCAAAGAGACTAAGACAGATGCTAATTAATTTACCCAAGGTCAGGCTAAGCAAATGACTAGGATAGCCACTATTGGTTGCCACTCATCCCCTATTGTCCTTCTTGCTAGCAGAACCCCAGTAATTTGAATTAGTAATATGCCCACCCTTCAACCCAGTCCTAGGGAATTAATGATAATAGACTCAAACCTATCTTGGTCTCCTATGCTCCTCTGTCATATTCTTTCTCCCAGCATCCCTTGCAGGTGGCCATGTGACTCAATTTGGACCAGTGAGGTCTAAGAAGGCTGCTGAGAAGCTTCTGGAAAAGCTTTTCCTCCCTGATAAGATGAAAGCATATTTTCTGCTTGCCCTCTACTTGGGATGATGGTATGAAGATGCCATCCTTGGGACTGTGGCAGCCATCTCGTAAACATGGGACAACACACCCAAAGAAGAATGTCATTCTGCTGAGGATAGCAGAATGGAAAGTAGACGTGTCCTGGGCTTCGAGGACACTGCTGGACTGCTAAGCTAAACCTGGACTCACCTCCCTATATACATCTCATTAACTGAAATAATCAATGTCACTATTGCTGCTGGATATTCATCAGGTTTGGCCAGAGTTGCAGCTGCGTATTTATCAATTGACATGAAATAGAAGTGGATTTTTGTCTTTGATTTTAGGCTGACAGGATGCTACTAGTTACAGTAAAATTTCAACTCCTCCAGAACTTTCCACTCTCCATCCTTGACTCCACATACACAATTGTTACTTTCAACAAACCAATAAAGGCAAAATATAGCAAACAGTAGGACAAATAGACACTGGTGACATTTTAGTTGCCACAAATATTACTTTTTCTGTTTTACTATCTAAAATGGGAACAATAAGCCGGGCATGGTGGCGCACGCTTATAATCCCAGTACTTGGGAGGCTGAGACAGGAGGATCTGGGTTCGTGGCCAGCCTCAGCTACTTAGTGAGGCCCTCCGCAACTTCATGAGACCCCGTTTCAAAATAAAGGATAAAAAATAGTGCCGGGGGTGTAGCTCGGAGGTAGAATGCCCCTAGGTTCAATCCCCATACCGCAAAAAAAAAATTAAAAATAAAATAAAATGGGAATGATAATGATACATATTGTAGGTAAACTCTGATCATACTACAAAGATTCCTTTCAAAGGACCCATATTCCATCTTTCTGAATGATTTCTGCACAATCATTCACTCACTGTCTCTTTGGGCTTTTACCTGGGTCTTCAGTTTGTGCTAAAACAGTTTCACCTCATCACCAACACACACTGTCTGTTTTATTAATTTTTGTGTTTCTGCAGCTTAGTACAGTGCCTGCTGTATAACAGAAGCTCGATAATGCTCATGGTGTGGAATTAAAATTGCATAATAATCCTTCTATTGAATAGCTATCAAAATCATAGTTATTCTTAAGAACTACAGGGATATATTAACATATGGCCTTGAAAGATGGTTCTTTAATAGTTCCTAAAATTTTAAATAAGTGCAAATTTCTGAAGAGAGAAAATTTGTTAAGTTACTGATAGGGAGCAGGTATTCAACAAATAAACTGAATTGAACCAAATGGGCTTTTAAAACAGTTGTGTGTCCCAGGGAAATGTAAACTATGATTAAAATAATAAGGCATTTCACTATGTGGTTTTTTGGGACAAGAATTCAGTAAACCTTTCAAATATTTTTTTTTAATTTACAACCAGGGAGCAGTTAACACAGGAAGGACTAAATACCATTACTGAGTGCTTCATTTTGTCATAAACTTAGTGGTATCTGGGTCAACCAGGGCTCCCGAGTACAGTTAACTTGAATTCATAGGGAAGTCTTGCTCCCTGACATAAGTGTTAAATGGAATTCCACATAATGCAAAAATGCCTCCCCTATGAAAGATTCTATTTAAGCCCAAAGACTCTCATTGCAGTGTAGATAGTGTGCTGCGATTTAAGTTGCCTCTGAATGAACTGGATAGAGATAGATGCAAAGAGGAAAATAAGTGATAACCCAATGTTAAGGTACTCCATGTTTTTTTTCATCCTTTTGACTTTACTTTTAGGAAAGTGTTGAGGATGGTAAGGGTAAAGACTTCATTGTTCCTTGCAAAATCTTATGGCTTACTGTATTAAAAAGCACTAAAAACAAATGTTCATAATTTCCATTCAGTAGGCTTTTCAACATCACAGGAAAAACAATAATAAATATATTGCTTCAATAATAAAAACACTTTATGTTTGTTTAACCTGGGTTTTTCATTTTCTCTAATTGTGTCTCTATATAAACATTTTTCTTACGCTTTCTCTGTTACAATTATTCTAAATGGCCTTTATGCCTAGCATAATGAGAAATTATAATGAATTCTAAAAACTCATTAGCAATGCATTTATGAGAAATCAAAGTAGTTTATAAATTCAACAATAACCTAAAAGCAAATTTTATGTTTATTGTAATACTATAATTGTTTACCAAGTAGTCAACTAATAACCAAAATGTAGAATATTAGAAATTCCTAAACCTGTGTCTTGAATTATTTAACAACAATCAATTTGAACCTTAATTTTGTTATAGTGATTCAAGAATATGTCCTGAAATATTATATATATATATATACACATATATGTGAGTACATGTATCTTTCTATCCATATGTAGATAGTGCTGTGTAGTATAGAGTGTTATCTGCAATTTAAATTGCCTCTGAGCTGGGCGTGGTGGCACACCCTTGTAATCCCAGTACTTTGGGAGGCGGAGACCGGAGGATCCGGGTTCGCGGCCAATCTCAGCGCTCATGCTCGCGTGCGATCTAGCTCTCTCTCTCTCTCTTTCTCTCTCCTCTCTCCTCTCTCTCTCTCTCTCTCTCTCTCTCTCTACCTAGTGAGGCCCTCCGCAACTTCGTGAGACCCGGTTTCAAAAATAAAGCATAAAAAAAAAATGGGGCCAGGGGTGTAGCACGGAGGTAGAATGCCCCTGCGTTCAATCCCCGGTACCGCAAAAATAAATAAATAAATAAATAAATAAATAAATAAATAAATAAACAAATAAATTGCCTCTGAATGAATGGGATAAAGATAGATGCCAAGAACTGAAGAAAAGAAGTGATAACCTAACGTTAAGGTGCTCCATGGATTTCATATATGTATACACACACACACACACACACACACACACACACACACACACTGACTAGGAGAGTCCTACATAATTAAAAACAAAACAAAAGCCGGGTGTGGTGGCGCACGCTTGTAATCCCAGCTGAGACCAGAGGATCCAGGTTTGCGGCCAGCCTCAGCTACTTAGTGAGGCCCTCCACAACTTAGTGAGACCCTGTTTCAAAATAAAGAATAAAAAATAGGGCTGAGGATGTAGCTCGGAGGTAGAATACCCCTGGGTTCAATCCCCAGTTCCTCAAAAAATAAAAAATATAAAAACAAAAGACCCAATATCTATTTTTTTCCTTTAGGCACTTAAAACATTCAGTTTTCATCTTCCTTAATGAGGCCATAATCTCCATGAAGGCAGAGACTTGATATACTGAGGAATGTGTTGGATATACTGCAGAATCCCCAGCAATGAGTACAGCGTCTAGGATCTACTGAATGAATACAGCTGCAAGAAATGGACTGCACACAAGGGCTTAGCTCTCCCAGCGCTCACCCTGCCAGCAGATCTCAAGGCTCCTGTTGTAGTTCCCAGTGTCGCCTGGTGCCAGTCACCTCTCTCCCATCTTATGTTTTCTTCACAGTTGCTGGGGGTGACAGTGGGTATAAACCATTGGGTAAATGAAAGGTTTCCTTTCCTGTCAGGAGAGAGGACACTATCGGCTGGATAGAATGTGAACTGATTCAAGAATATGTCCCGCAATGTTGGTTTCAAGTCTAATTCCTTTCTTTCTGATTTGCCTCCATTTTATTTGATTAAGAATAGACAGAGTCAGCCTGATGAAGCAACATAAAGCAGAAAATTAATTCTCTTCTTGTGAAATTCAAGCTGCATTATTTAACTTCATTGCTGCTCCATTTCACAAATATTCCTTTTATCTTAAACATGGCCTCTAAACTTCATTACTATCAAAACAATCTTGTTAAGTACTTTAACTGAACATGGCACTGTACAAAGAGGCTTACACAAAACAGATCCCTGCTGCTTGGAAAGTAAAAATCACAGACATGAAACAAGTATTTGTAGGATTTGTATGCTTCATGCAGGCACAGGCTTTCTCCTGATTTATTTTGGGTGATTAACAATAGCTATTGGGCTGGGGGCTGTGGTGCATGCCTGTAATTCCAGCTACTATAGGGGACTGAGGCAGGAGAATCATTTGAGCCTTGGAGTTCAAGACCAGCCTCAGCAACAGAGCAAGACCCTGTCTCGAACTAAACAAAACAAATAATAGTTATTACTTATTGAGTCCTAACTATGTGCCAGGAACCATGTGAAAAAAAAGCAAATGTATATACAGCATCTCCATTAAGCACCCCCAAAACAAGGAAGGTGAAGTATTTGCAAGTTCAGTAAACTGCCTGAGGTCATACAGCTGTGACATTAATCCAAGTGTGTCTCCACGGACCATTCCTTACATCTCTAACCTATCCTTCTTCACCCACAAATCCATCATTCACTAACAGCCCAAAGTACCATCTCAGCTTTTGGAGGGACAAGGAGCAGGACAGAAGTTGTGTCAAGCATAATGTGATGACCACAAAGATCCCTAAGCGAAATCCTTCAGGAGCTAGATAGTATCGGCTAAGGAATGTTAAGACTAGGGCATCCCTGATGAAACAGAATATCAATCAGAGTCAATGTCATTCTAAAAATAAAACCAGGACAGTTGAGACTCCAGACTGTTTAAAGAACTCTTTATTTAATCTGCAAAGAAACCTTAATGAAGGATATTTATGTCTCCTGATTCCCCTTTTAGCTTCATAGCTTCTGCCCTTGCTCTCTGCCCCTCTCATCATTGCTCAGTTTCCAAATGTGAGAGACTAGGACTGGATCATCACTCAGCTACCCCGCTGGCTCTCCGTCCTCAACCCATTGCCATTTGCTGCTCCACCCCTCTACTGGAAGTGCTCTCACAAAGGTCAACAGTGATAATAAACCATCACCATTATACCAGCGGGAACTTCTTGTGGATTTATTGGACGCCAAATCCCAAGCTCAGTGCTTTCCATTGGAGGGAGAAACTTGGAGAAGCACAGGGCCACATAGGGACTGCAGACAGTTTTAGCTTAGTGGGCTCAGAATTTAAAAGTCAAGGCTACACTGAAAAATCAGAATATTCCAGACAAAAACCCGGAATGAGATATTCTGTCCAGTTTGCCACAGGCCCCAGAGAGCCTACGCCTTGAACGATGTGAATACATGGGCCCTTGGACATTCCTCACCTCCCTGGTTTATGTCACCTTAAGAAGTGTGATTTACAATCCGTGCTTTCCATGGGCATTAAGTTCAGAATTCAATAGCTGCTAGGAAAAGAGACCACTTAAACTAGCTCAAGATAAATGGGGTGATGGTGATGTTATGAAGCAGCAGCTCAGGGGCAGGAATTGTGGCAGACTTGAAGCCATGAAAACTGAGACTGGAGGTGAGACAGCGCCTGCCTCCTTGTCAGTGTCTCTGCTTCTCACGACACAGCGACTCCTTTTTCCTTTTGTCACAGACCACCTTGCTCTTCTTTCTCATCCGTTCAGTCTCCTCACTGTCCCAGCGTGCTCAAAGCTTCTCAACCGCTCTCACCCCAGCGCAGCATCTTCCGGTCTCAACTGTCTCCTACTACCAACTGCCTTAGTCGTCACTTGTCCAATGTAACTCCTGAAAGAGGACCTTGATGGACCAGCAGGCATATTCCAGTGTCATAAATTACTGTCAAGCTGCAGTAAGTCATGCTGGGCAAGTACACAGATGTGGTCGGAACATCTGTGACCAGATGGACTGGGAATTTCCTTTAGCTGTTAGCTATTCTCTACTTTCTGTTTCCTTTAGCTATTAGGTATTCCTTAGTTATTGCCTACTTTCTGAAACTTAAAATTCTTGGGTCTGTGCTCCACTTTCTCAGTTTTGTACAGTTCTGATTGCTCTGCCCTGCTTTTTAATTCCTTGTTCTTCCAATTCTCTTATCTCATTCTATACTTTCTTCTTATGTAAAATCATAGGCTTCAACAGATTTGAATACAGATACTGAGATTTCTTAACCTGGGCTTCTTGGACCTCCCCTCCCCATACTAAAGAGACTTGTGGATGGAACTTAAAGGGTTCATGAACTTGAATGAGAAAAAAAAATCACAGATTTATGTTTTCACTAAATGCTAACCAAAATTTACAAATTTCTTTTATTATTGGTGTAAGCAATACAGCACTGCAATAGCAACACTTATGATTTTTTTACCAATAGAAATCATAGGTATTTTCTTGTTTTCCAATTGTCGCAAATATCTCAAAAATTTATTTTCACCATTACTACTTCAGAATCATGGTGGTTATTAGATCTAACACTAGACCTTTATATTTAAACATTAATAACAAAGCATATAACATCAAAAATGTGTTTAATATCTTGATAACTGTGTCTCAATGTAATTAGTTTCCTTTGTAATCCGGGATCTTATATTTTCTATACAGTATTGGAAACAATTTTTTTTTTTTTTGCGGTACTGGGGATTGAACCCAGGGGCATTCTACCTCCAAGCTACATCCCCAGCCCTATTTTTTATTCTTTATTTTGAAACAGGGCCTCACTAAGTAGCTGAGGCTGGCTGTGAACATGGACCCTATGGTCTCAGCCTCCCAAGTACTGGGATTACAAGCATGCACTGGAAACAATTTTTTTTTTTTTTGCGGTACCAGGGATTGAACCCTGGGGCATTTTACCTCCGAGCTACACCCCTGGCCCTATTTTTTTATACTTTATTTTGAAACTGGGTCTTACGAAGTTGCGGAGGGCCTAAGTAGCTGAGGCTGGCCGCAAACCCAGATCCTCCGGTCTCCACCTCCCAAGTACTGGGATTACAAGTGAGCGCCACCACGCCCGGCTTTGAAAACAATTTTTAAGAAAGGGTTCACAGACTTCATCAGACTGCTAAAGGGTCCCTGACATTGCCTTCCCTCTCTAATTAGTTTCCTTTGTAATCTTGAGTCTTACATCTTCTATGCAGTATTGGAAACAAACTTTTAAGAAAGAGGCCCTCCACAACTTAGTGAGACTCTGTTTCAAAATAAGGAATAAAAAATAGAACTGGGGTGTAGCTCAGAGGTAGAATGCCCCTGGGTTCAATCCCCAGTACTGCAAAAACAAAAATCTAAAAAAAAAGAGTTTACAGACTTCTTCAGATTACTAAAGAAGCAATCTTCCCTTCCCCTTCCTCCTCCCCCTTCCTTTCCTCCCCCCCCCCCGCGCGCGCGCGCGCGCGCACGCACACACACACACACACACACACACACACACACACAGAGTTAAGGACTCCTATTATGAATTTTAAAGGGGATCAAGTCCTAGGCAACACAGCAACAACTTTTCTAAAGCCTAATAACCTATTCAGTTTTCTGAGGCCTGCCTTTAAGTTCCAGCTGCCTGTTCCATCGGTAGACTTTACTTGTCAGATTGATAGCTGATCCCATCTGTGGTATGACACCCTGATTTTGGTCTGAGATCTCTGGCTTACATTCCTGATTACTTTCAACTCTCAGTTACTATTCTGCTTTGTTTACTAACTCTAGGTCCCCACTCCATACTTGTCTTGCTGGATTCCTGGTCTGCTAACACACTTTGTCCTGCATATAAACTCTATAGATTAACTTTTTCATTCAGGGTGGAAAAAATAGAGTTATTACCAGAATAATTTTCTTCAAATATAGTTCCTTGGAATGCTTACAAAGTAAGTACGTAATTCTCAGAGAACATTTGTTTGCTCAAAACAAAGCCCATTCCTGGTGGCTTAAAACAAGACAAGGAATTTATAACATGGATACAGGGATGTTAGTTACATGGCCCTCAGGAGTGGGGATATAAGAACAGGCTTAAGACAAGTCAAGGAATTTATAACATGGATACAGGGGTGTTACACCGCCCTCAGGAATGGGGATATAAGAACAGGCTAAACCCGAAATAGGGACTAGCAAACTTTTTCTGTAAAGGGCCAGATAGCAAAGGCATTAGACTTTGTGGACCATCCAGTCTCTGTTATTCTGCCATAGATAATACAAAAAGGAATGTGTTCCAATATAACTTTATTTACAAACAGCTAGCCAAATTTGGCAAACAGGTTGTACTGAGGAGCCCCATAGATCAAAGCACTACTAGGACTCTCTGAGCTTTATCTCTGTCACCTCCATATGTCTGCTTTATTGTCCTGTTTCCACTGACTAGCTTTTTTAGCTTCGCTGGTTCTCTTGGTGGAACATGGCTTTCCTTAGGGTTGGATCTTAAATGTCTCCCAAAGGCTCATGTTTTAAAGGTTTGCTCACCAGCCTGTGGTGCTACTGGGACATGGTTAAATCTTTAGGAGGTGGGACGTAATGGAAGGAAGTTAGGTCACTAAGGATAGGCCCTTGAAGGGGATATTGGGACCCCACCCCTTCTCTCTTTCCTGGCTTCCTGGCTGCCATTTGGTGAGTGTCCTCCTCCATACACTCCTGCGCCATGATATTGTGCCTCACCACAGGCCCTACAACAATGGAGCCAACGGATCGTGGACTGAAGCCAACCATGGACCAAAATAAACCTTTTGGGGGGGTACTAGGGATTGAACCCAGGGGCCTTCCACCTCTGAACTATACTCCTAGCCCTTTTTATATTTTTATTTTTATTTATTTATTTGTGGTACTGGGGATTGGGCCTCTGAGCTATACCCCCAGCCCTATTTTGTTTTGAAACAGGATCTCACTAAGTTGCTGAGGCTAGCCTAAAACCTGTGATCCTTTTGCCTCAACCTCCCAAGTACTGGGATTACCAGTGTGTGCCACCAACACCTGGCTCCTTTCCTCTTTTGTTTACCTCGAGTATTTGTCACAGTGACAGAAAGGTGACTAACACAGCTTCTGAAGGCTCTGAGCTTTTACATCACAGACTCAAGCTCTTAGGACAGGGAGGAGGCCTGGCCTTGCTCAGGTGCTTGCCCTAGACCAATCAGCTGTGGCCAGGGGGGTGGGTCTTGCTGTATGAACAGGGCTTTGGGGCACTATCTCTACCACTGTCGAATCAGAGCTGAGAAACAGCTCAGAAGAGTGGGAGGAGCTGAGCTGATACGCTAGGGAGAGTCCCTTGTTGTGTCCCTTCAAACCTATATTTTCAGCATTGTTACCTGAGTTCCCTCATATCCCTTTCTGAAACAATCCCAGTTCTTTGCTGTTTTCCTCTCATTCCCTGAATATTATCCTGCATCCTCCCTATCTGCCAGTTGAAATTGTACTCTTCTTTAAAGTTATTTCTATAAAAGGTCACCTCTCTCTTCTCTTTCCTTTATAGCCACAAAACATTCTATGGGCACAGTGTGTCTTGTTCTGTTGCTATTTTCACACAGATCTTTTTGTTTCACAGACAATAGGTGTTCTCCTGACTAAGGAAATGACTTACTCAACTTTTTATCCACTCTGGTACCTTTCACAGAGTAGCCTCTGAATTCAAATTCATTGAGTTTATATCCTCACAGCAAAAACAATTCCAACTGAAGAAAATCTTTACTTTCATAAAGATTTGCATTTATATGGGAAATATGGTATCTACTTTTATGGGAACTATTTTATGTTTTATAAACATTCATGTCCATATTCACGGTAGCAGCATTAAAGCATATTTGCAGACTGATATTAAGAACAGCAAAACTTACATTTAAGTCTTTTGAATACTAAAGAGAAATAAAGCACCATCAGGTTTTGTTTTTTTTTTTGGTACTGGGGATAGAACACAGGAGATTCTACTTCCGAGCTATATCCCAATCCCTTTTTAAATTTTTATTTTGAAACAGGGTCTCGCTAGGTTGCTGAGAGCCTCACTAAGTTGCTAAGGCTGGTCTTGAACCTACAATCCTCCTGTCTCAACCTCCCAAGTACTGAGAGTACAGGTGTGTGCCGCCACACCGGCCTAGGATTGTATATTCTTTTATTGTACTAAATTTAAGAAGGAATACCAAAGAAGTGGATTGGCATAGGATAAACAATAGAAAAGGTTAGAAACTTGAAATATTTAAAATTGCTCTAAAAAAGCTCTAAAACGATTAATATTTATGCAAATTTTCCAAAGAGCCCAAGATCTCATCATCTAATTTCTTTCTTTCTAGAACTATTAATTAACATTGTTCCCAGAACTCTGCTAAGCTCCCCTGATGAAAGGAAGAAAGTAAATACAGTACTGCAGGGAAAACTGGTTCATTTTCACAAAACAGTGAGAGCCTTGAGCTTTTGTCAAACAGAAAACACTTGCCAAAGAAGTATTCCTAAACTATTAGGAACAGCATAAAAGCTTTCTATTTAACGACATCCTCCTGGGAGACTGCACAGGAATGCGCAGCAATTTTGAAAAAGGTACAGATTTGGCGCAACTGTAAATTAGGTGCACAGAGGCAGAGCCATTGTGTAGGGTAGGGGGTGGGGCGGGTGGGGTCCTGATTTCCAATGTTGATAGGATTCTAATTTCGCCTGGTATTTATTTTTCTACTACAATTACAGTTTTGCTAAGAAAAATAAAATATCAGGTTGTGCTCTCATCTGGGTTTCTAATTTTCAGCTTCTATAGGCAAAAAAAGGAAAGGAACGGAACGGAACGGAACGGAAAGGAAAGGAGAAAGAGAGAAGGAGAGGAGAGGAGGAGAGGAGGAGAGGAGAGAAAGAGAGAGAGTGAGAGAGAGAGAGAGAGAGAGAGAAAAGAAAGAAAGAAAGAAAGAAAGAAAGAAAGAAAGAAAGAAAGGAAAGAAATAGAAAGAAAGAAAGAAAAGGAAGAAAGAAAATCTCTCATTTACTTATAAGAATCACCTTTCTACAATCTCCAGAGGTGGTGGGGAAACTGAGGTGAGCGTGCCCGGCGACACCACCTCCAGAGAAGCCGGCCCGCCCCAGCCTGCCGGCCGAAGGTCGCTGGGGCTGGTCCCGCGCAGGCTGCCCCGAAACTGTGGGTCTGGGCGGCGGGATCCCGTTGGGAGGCGTTTCTGGGTGGGGATGCTCCGAGCCAGTAAACCGCAGCAAGAAACCCAAACTCGGACTTTGAACCAAGCCGGTGTTCCTCGTACCGCCGGGATTCGGCCGCCCCAGCTCCCAGCTCCTCCCCGGCCTCTGGTCCCCTGGCCTCCTGCGCCGCGGGCGCGGGCGCGGGCGCGGGCGCGGGTGCGGTGCGGTGCGGCGCGGCGCGGTGCGGTGCGGGTGAGGGTGCGGCGCGGCGCGGCGCGGCCCGGAGACTACAACTCCCATCGCGCCGCGCGGCCGCGCTCCGCCCCGCCCCCTGCCGCGGCCGGCGGCGCTGGGCTGTTACCCGCGGACCGGCGGGCGGGCGGGCGCCAGATCCCGGGATCTCCCCGACGGCGGCGGCGGCGGCGGCCGGAGCCCGAGCAGCCCCGCGTGCGCGCCCGCCCGGGCGACAGGATGGTCGTCCGCGTGTTCATCGCCTCGTCCTCGGGCTTCGTGGCG